>ML801573.1:383227-408334 GCA_009831015.1 Picea engelmannii
ATTAGACTGGTTTTTCCATCTAAAGCTATGAAATATAAAAAACTAGCTGTTCTATGACATAGACCTTTGAAACAAAACCACAAGCAGAGTCTGTGTAAGAACATCAGAAAACCTCGGAGCCAGGATGAGTGTCGTCGACCGCAATGTGCCTCCAACGCGCTGGGAATGCATATGGTCGGGCACAGGTCGGGCATTGCTTCTTTGGCGTGGCCCTGGAGTGTGCTGCATAGAACATGTCGAGCCTCTGCTCCAGCCTTGCCATGCGAAAGTTCTGATCTTCTATCAAGTTCCTCATATCGAAGATGAGGTTGATGTAGCTCGTGTCGACCAAAGGTGGTTGCTCCATGTCTGCGCCTTGCGTCTGATACCCCGCTTCTCCTCTGGTGGCATCGGGAGGCACTTCTTCCTCCACGTAGCATGGAGAGTAAGGCCTTTCTGTGCTGCTGTCGCCTTGAGTACGCATGCCACTTGCCGCCTGCTGAGTTCCAATCAAGCCAAATGTCGAGCGGGGGTTCCAGTTCTCCAGGACCATAAATAAGGTGTGTTCTGGAGGGTTTTCCAGGCCACCTTCCGGAATCTCCTCTTCAACAACCGCCATTGGAGGTGTATGAGGTTTTGCTCTTCGCCTTCTGACAGCTATCGCCATGGCCTTTTCAAATGCTTCCTTTCTCTTTCGTCTCGATTCTGCAGTATACCACGCCGCTCCTCGTCGCGGTGTCCCCCGAATTCTTGGCATGATGAGGGTTCGATGGTTGAGCTCTGAGCGGTTAATTGAAGTCGAAATGCTGCTGAGGATAATCGGGGTGACCTGAGAGGAGCGACAGCACTGGAGCTTCTGCGAGACGGAGGTTCTCGGAAGCGCTCTGCGACCAGGAGTCCCAATTCGCATAATGAGCCTGAACCCCTTACCAATTAACATAACCACAGCGATCGAATCCGCCATTAAAACCTGAGAAATAATGTTGGTACCCTTCCCTTGTGCGAGAGGGTCCGGCTGTTGAGTGCGCCTGTGCAACATTAAACCGAGTTAATGAGCGGGTGATGCGAGGTGGTAGGCATCATGCCACCGCATCCTAACTCGTTTCCACGTGGCTGCATCGCCCGTCCTATCACCCCATCCGGGGAATAAATATTGTAATATTTTATTTCTATTTTTTCTTATTAATATTTTTTTAGAATTTTATATATCAACCCATATTATGTATGAAAGGAAATGCACATCTCTTAGGGCTGAATAGGTAATTTTTGTTTTCAATTATTTTTTCTCTCTATAAATAAAATTAAGATAAAATTATTTTACTTAAGAAATATGAAATAATTTTTTTGATATTAATATTTTTTTAAATGTTACGTGTCAACTCCAAAAAATAAATTATACATCCTCATACTAATAAAAAAGTATATATATATATATATATATATATATATATATATATATATATATATTATACTATAACATTTTCTAATACTATACAGTATGAAAAGTGTATAACATTTTTTAATACTATACAGTATGAAAGTGTTTAATGTGAAATATAGATCATAATCACAAGTGTGAAACGAACGAAAGGAAAGTGTTCGAATATAAATAATAATTAGTGCGAACAAGTTTATCGACCAGGACCACCTTGCAAGGATCAACAGGTTCCATAGATATGACAAATATAAGTTGGTGAAGGCACGACAGGGGCACGAAATGGATTGAGTGCACGGAACCCACGGGTTCCATAGATATGACAAATAAGTTGGTGAAGTCCGCATGGCACGACCGCACGGAACCCACTTGCCTATTAAAAAAAATAATCGAGATAAAGACATTTTATCGTATGAAACACAAACATCCTTTAAGTGAAGCAACCAACTTGTCTTTACAAATAATTTGTAAAAGCTTTTATAATGTTGGGAGGTTTTTTTTAAATAAGTTCAACTAATATTCACATCTCTTGGAATTGCTTTTAAATATTTCTCAATTTAAGTAAGATTGTGGGAAAATTCTTAAACCAATTATTCTTAAAATAATTTTTTGGAACTTTTTCTATAGTATAAATGTTTTTATTTGGGGGTACTAGTGTTTTATGAAGGTCCAGGTGGCTCCTTCCTTATGGCTCCTTCCTTATGGTACAGGGAGCTCATCCCAAAAATGTAGAAGTCATTGGTGATGCTCCATGTCCATTCTTAATTTATGCACCTACACCATGATATGCAAAGAAAAGCTTGCAAAGATTAAGGTGTTATCGCATCATGAAAGGCACTTTGATAAGACTACTATATTAAAATCAATATTGTTGCATTTCTTCCATAACTAAAATAGAATCTCTATTCTAACCAACTCTCTGTGACATGGGGCAATGAGACATTGTTGACCCATAAACTCATCCTAGGACCATCTAGACTTGGCTAAGGGACAAAACTAAAAATGATGTTTACGGGTTTATATTTTCCCACACCATGGACACCACAAGTTTTGCACCCCTACTTTGATCATCTCTTATCCATGAGAAAGCTTCCCATTGTTAAGCACCAAGAAAAAATATATTTGTTAGGTTCCAAGACTAGTTTACAAATACCATGAAGATGAAATAAACTTGCTTTTTGGTTAGATTTCAACCACCATAGTTTGTTTAGTCTTCCTTTGATCCAGATTATTTTGAGAATGAAATGAAGGAGGAAATTTAATAAGTAAATACACAAAAATATTTCCTGAAACACAGATATAAAGTAATGCACAATTTTTATTAATGAAAGAAATATATACATAAACTGTAAAAATACAAAGTGAATGAACTCACTAGAATGGTGGCGGCTTATCTCTGAGAAGAGATGTGATGGATACACTCATTCAAAAGAATATTATGTTTACAATGAGGCTCCAAATTCCTTTTTAACATAAAGAAAATACAAAAACCTAACCCCGAAAGATGAAACGCCAAAAGGTTTGTGGGCTTCGATGGGGGTAGTTGATACGTCAACTTCCCGAGGGCGTAAATTTTGCATACAATCTCTGTTTGGGGTGCTTGATACCTCGCCAGAAAGTTCTAGCCAAGGAGTACACATTTCCTTCGGCCCATACCATGCCTTTGCCTATCGTCTGGGCATTGTTGTGCCCAAAAAACATTGTTTAAGGCCTCAAAATAGCCCCGGAAATTCAGGACCCGAAAAAGTGTAGAAAAACTGTCAAAATATAAACCTATGTTTTGAGCCAGTTGAATAGGTGGGTGGCCATCGATATCCATTTGGATCAATCCTTCCCCCTTAGGAAACAATGGTCCCCATTGTGTCAAGTTCTCGTGGGAGATGGGGAAGCATTTGTTGAATCTGAACCTTGGTGAGTTGCTTGTCTTGTTGCAGAAGTTGTCTTACTTAGCTTGTTGAAGGTTGTTATGACCCTGTTGGTGGAGGGGTTGGATCCGTTCAACCGATCTAGTTGCATGATCTACCCGATTTTGGGAGGACTCTATCGATGAAGATGCAACATGAGGAGTATGAAGGGATATGTTATAACTTTGCTTGATTGGTAGTGAAGAAGCACACTCGTAGCTGAAGCAATAACATTTTTGAACCTTTATAGATTCTACTTCTACTAGATAAAAAGGTCTTGGGCCAAGGCAACAATGGTTGCAGTGTCCTTATGTTCACCTTATGACCAGATTGTGGAGAGGATAAACTTTGCGGTATGAGAGATAACTTTGCGGCACTATTTTGTCGGGATAGTTGTAGGAACTACCTCTGGTATCATGTAGAGCTGACCTCCTAGAGTAACAATGACGCTACGGGTTCGAGACTCATAAACAACATGCCGCTTCCACATATATGGTTGGCCTAACAAAACATCACAAACTTTTAGTGGGGCAACATCACACAATACCTCATCCTTGAAGGGCTTGATGTTGTAGGACAAACAACACTGTTGGCTGACACAAAGATGTCATCCTTGGTGAAGCCACCCGATGTTATATGGTTCTGGGTGTGGTGTTGTCAGAAAATCCAACTGCTTGATGACCTCTACTGAAATTAGGTTCTTTTGGCTTCTGTTATCAACAATAAAATGCAGTGGGGTCCCCTTCACCCACATATTTGAATTGAAGAGGTGATCCCCTTCCTTAGGATCCTTTGGTTTTGGATTGTTGTGGTCACAACAACAATAGTGGTTTAGGCACCAATGATTTGTCTCCTTTTATTATTTTTTGAATCAAATTCCAAGTCGAGTCTCAACTTTGTTTCTTTGAGCTCGACCACCAATGATTTCTTTGAGTGATATTCATCGATGTTGTGCCATTGGATTTTGTCGAAGTCACACCACTTCCCAGTCTCCTTCATCTTCTCGTTACCCTTATTTTCATATTTCTTGGACTGGTTGTCTTGAGGTTGACTGTTCTATGAGTTAGGGATGCATTTACCATACTTTGGTTGTTGCGGATTTGCAGAGCCAAATTCCCACTTGTTTTGTTCTTAAATTTCTACTCGATTTTGACAACATATTGATAAGAGGCACCCAGTGATGAGATGTCTAGAAACTCCATTTCGGTTTGGATGTACATGCGTAGATCCCCATGGTATTTTAGAACTAGATGTCGCTCGGATTCTTTGATACCCAGCTTGGTGCGCAAGATATAGAAGGTATTTTTGAACTACATCATTGTTTGGCCCCTCTCTTGATGCAACGTGGTCTATCTCATGTACTAGTCGTGATAGTTTCCAATAGAGTAATATTGCTCCTTGACCACAACCATAAAAAAATGCCAATTGGGGTCAACCCCAAATATTCAAAACTCCTCTGTGGAATTTTTCTCCCAGTAAGTTTCCCACCAATGTTTGACATGGGGGACAACCTTGAGGAGCATGAAGGTGATCTTTTCTCTATTGGAAAAATTAGGGACAAAGAAATAACCTTCTAGAAGATTTAACCACTTCTCCAAAGAATCCACATCGATCTGACCTTCAAATATGAGAATATTCAAATTAACTTGTACCTTGAATGGGGTAGCATATCCAAAGCGACTGCTTGATGAAGACATGTCTGCTATTGTCAGTAATCGTTGAAGGATTTGGGCAAAATTCTCCAACATCTCATTCCTCTATTGCGTCAGGGCTTCCGCGAGCAACAATTTGATAATATATTTTGCTCCCTCATATCTTTTTTCTTCCGCCATAGGATGCCACTTGGGGTGGAGAGAGAGGTTGTCCTTAAGAGAAACTAGCTGGAGACCCAACTCTCTATATCCTGACCTCATCAGGGACATGTAGTAAGAAACGACAAGGAGTAGTCTGCTCTGATACCACTGATCCACATTGTTTTTAGAAAGAAATGAAGGCGGAAATATAATAAGTAAATACAAATATATATTTCCAGAAACACAGAGATATAATATTTATCACAATTTTTATTAATGAAAGAAATGTATAGAAACTGTAAAAATACAGAGTGAACGAACTCGCTAGAATGGTGGCAGCTTATTTATAAGAAGAGATTTGATCGATACACTCATTCAAAAGAATATGATGTTTATAATGAGGCTCCAAATTCCTTTTTAAAATAAATAAAATCCAAAACCCTAACCTAGAAGATAAAACACCAAAAGGTTTGTGAGCCTCGATGGGGGTATTTGATACGTCAACTTCCCGAGGGTGAAACTTTTTCATACAATCTCCATTTGGGGTGCTCGATACCTCGTCAAAAAGGCCTAGATAAGGAGTAAACATTCCATTCATCCCAAACTATGCCTCTATATATTGTCTGGGTGTTGTCGTGCCCAAAAAACGTTGTTTAAGGCCTCAAAATGGGAAATTCAGGACTCGAAAAAGTGTAGAAAAACTGCCAAAATGGAAAACCCATGTTTTGAGCCAATGGAATAGGTGGGTTTCCACTGATATTCGTCTGGATCATCCTTTGAAGAACAACTTAAGGAAAATCCACTTGTATTCCATAATAGGTTTGTATCTAGAGAAGGTTGTGGTTTTCCCTATTGTTGGGTCATGTCGCTAAGCACAAGGCATTTGAAGGTGAATCTTAAGCACGTGATCATCAAGAATGAGTCCTTTAATTCATTAAAAAATAAACAGATTTGTTCTAGCTAGGATAATTTCCTTTTGAGATTAGTTGAACATATAAATTCCTTAGACCAGTTATCAAACTAGTCTGGTTGGTTGAATAAATGCCCTTCTTGAAAAGCCTCAAGGCCATGAACTAGAGAGACTTTTCTAGGGGCTCTCCTTCAAACTTCACAAAAGGAGGCCACTAATGAAAATGATCAATGAATGATGGGCCAGATTTGAGAGATAAAATCTTCTAGGAAAGGAAAGTGTTAACAATGTTCCAAGCCTTCCAAATGTTCTACAAGACTAATGTACCAACAACTTTAACATAATTAAGAATGAGTGATAGAAAGGGTTTGAAGAGAAATTATTTGCAACGGGGAATATTTTAAGGATCCATACTCATCTTAAACTATAGAAAACTTCACAAATATTACTAATTATTAAAATTCTAACCATAAAATATTTGATGATATTTTTGGAAAAAGTATTTAAATTTATAAGGATTTTTCTAGAAAATTTTGGCTATTTTTAGAGAAAAATACTTTTATCCTATAGAATTTGGGAAAATCATTTGAGAAATATATGGAAATTGGAAAATCTTTCATTGGAAAAAAAAAACATGAAAATTATCCCATGGGTTAAATTTAGCCCCTAAAATATTCCCCACTCTATAAATTATACTCCCTAGGAAGAAAGCCTTGCCTAATCAAGAATCGAAGAAGGACCTTCTAGACCTTATGTCCTTCAATACCATGAATTGGCCCCTTGGCACACTAGGATTTTTCCTAATGGTGGGTTTTGATAATACCTAGACCACAAAACTATAGCGACATGTAATGAATCTCCTGATTGATTCTATGGAACCCCTCTTGTTGTCACTCTTGACCCATAAGAAAATTTTGAGATCCCTTTCTACTCTTTCATAGGATGCTTTAAAGGGGAGACACATTGTGACTATTCTACCTGGGTTGCAATAGAAACCTTCATGAAAATTTGAAATTTCACTTATGGGGCTAAAGGTTTATTAATAATTTTTGAGATCCCTTGCTACTCTTTCATAGGATTCTTTAAAGGGGACCCACATTGTGACTAATATACCTGGGTTTCAATAGAAACCTTCATGAAAATTTGAAATTTCACTTATGGGGCTAAAGGTTTATTAATATACTTGTCTATTTCCTTTCTATACTCTCTACACCACCACCTCCTAGAAATACCAAAGATAATATTTGAAGGTGAAAGGGATTCCCAAGCATTTGAAAACTTGGCCAAGTTGGGTCTAGGCTTAGTTTTGCAAGGCCAACCCATCAAGGATAGGTTGTTGGATCTACTTGTAGAGTTGAGTTTTATCTCATTGAATATTAGATCCTAAATCCACACATAAAGTGTCCATACATTCATGGTGGTCTCCCACAAGGTTTGGCCAACTAGGTCTCACAATCATACAATCAAAGGCTAGGCCAAGGTACCAAACTTCAACAATAGTTCCAACATACAACCTATCATTTCGCACAACCCACAGAACCCAAGGAAATGTACCCCCTTATTTGCATTACAGTCCCTCGAGTTGTCCCACTTCCCTTCTAGCACTTCAACACAGGTCATCTAAGAAGTCTCAGAGCTCTATGGCTCTAGGAACTATATTTTCTATAATGGAGAATGGAGTCTATGTTGGGTATGCATTATATTATTTGCACGACCAACCCCACGTGTTGCATTGTGTCGGGTGCACAAAGGGGGGGTGTCATAGGGGGGTTGCAAGGGAAGGAGCCCCTGAAAACAAAATTGGCAGTTTTTTACATCCGTTTACGACGGTTTTTTACATCCATTTTTGGCGGGTTTTTGTGTCTATTTTTAGCGATTTTTCAACACACTATTTTCGTTGATGGTTTTCTAATTCTGGTCAAGGAATTAGGGTTGTAGACTAATCCAGGTTAATGGATTAGGGGTTTTGTATGTCGCGAGATCCTATATATATTGTGTTGTAAACAATGAAGGATAATTATAAATAAAGAAGTAGAGGCGTGGCTCTAAACAGGTTGTTGGCTTTCCCAGTTTCGGTTTCCAGGGTAAAATATTTGTGTAATGTGTGTGTGTTCCATTGTAACTTTTTTGTTTTTACTAAGAATCCATTTGTAGTAATTAATTGTACAAGGTTAATATCTACATTCGATATCAGAGCAGTTATTGGATTTAGGGGGATGCCTTTGTGGCTAAGGGTTTGGATCGGGTCTATGATAAATCTTGTTACAATGGGAGCTCTGCAATATTGATTCTTGTGGTGAAAAGAAATAGTGAGCAATTCAAAACTAGACATCAAGAAATTTCATGGGAAAATTTTTGAGCCGTGGAAGCTCAAGATGGAAGATCTGTTGGTGGACAAAGATCAATGGATTGATGTGGATCCAGGTACTGTACCTACAAGAATGTCCACAAAAGAATCGACAATGTTGGATGTGATGGAAAAGAGCACAATCGAGTTCTGTCTCTTAGGTTCAATATTACTGAATGTGTCAAGGGAAGCTACAACCAAGGCATTATGGAATAAGTTAGGGGATTTTTATCAGTCTAAGTCCCTAGTAAACTAATTATTCCTATGGAATAATCTATACAACCTGAGGATGAAATATGGAGACTTGGTGATAGAGCATCTGAAAGCATTCAATACCGTGGTAAGTCAGTTATTGTTTGTTGATATTAATATTTCTGATGAAGATAAGTGTATCGGTTTATTGTTCCCTTTACTAGACTTGTGGGATAGCCTGGTTGTAGCCATAGGGAGTAATGCAAATGATTTAAGCTTCAATGATGTGGTCTCATCCTTGTTGTCGAATGAGATGAGGCAGAAAAACATGGAAGGACAGAGCACAAATGCCTTATTTGCAGGAGGACACTCCCAGGAAAGAAACATAAATAAGTCCTCAAGTGGGAGATCTAAATCTATCGTAAAATTTGTAAAGGTATTATGGATATGTATAAAAGAAGTACATTACAAGAAACAATGTAGATCCAAAAGTGTTGAGAGAGGGAATGGATCTAATGATGCCCCTTCTATAGAATAGAAAACCTCCGTGGATGAAGGAGGAGATGTGTACTTGGATTTTTCAAGCACACATGCATATCATGAGGTATGGTTGGTCCACTTAGGTGCATCCTTTCATATGAATCCTTAGAGGCAATGGTTTTGTGAGTGTGAAAGGTATGATGGAGGTGATGTTTTCCTGGGTGATGAATTGACAACCAAAATTATAGGATGAGGAAATTCCAAGTTGAATCTCATGGACGGAATGATTAGAACACTCCCTGGTGTTCTGCACATCATAGGATTGGCCAAAAAATTGATTTTTGTTAAAAAAATGGACGATGCAGGGGTAAAAATAGTGTTTGAGAAAGAAACCTATAGCATGGTTCGAGGGGAAATGTTGTTGCTAAAGGGAGTTCAGATTAGAACTCTGTATAAGCGACTGGGAAGAACTATTAGTGACATGTGCAACATTTGTTTTGTTCTTGAGATTGGAGCTGAAGAAGAAGAAACTCCTATAGTCTATGGAGAAAATACTATGGTGTGGCATAAAAGACTAGGGAATATCAGAGAGAAGGGCCTTCGAGTACTACACGGTAAAGGTATGGTTGAAGGTATGCCCAATTGCTCTATGGATTTTGATTTTTGTGAACATTGCTTATATGGGAAGAATAATCATGTAAGATTCTCCTCTAGTGCTATGAGGGTAGAGGGAATATTATAGTTGATGCACAATGATGTGTTTGGACCTGTTTCAGTTCCATCATTGGGAAAATCTGTGTACGATGTCTCATTTATAGATGAATTCTTGAGGAATACATGGATTTATTTCCTCAGGAAGAAATATGAAGTCTTTGAAAAATTTAAAGATTTTAAGTCTCTCATGGAGAATCAAATAGAGAAAAGAATTAAGGTGTTGAGGATGGATAATGGTGGAGAATTATGCATAAATGAATTTGAGGAATTCTGTAAGAAGTGAATTATAGCAAGGAAAAAGACTACTCCATACACACCTCAACAGAATGGAATTGCAAAAAGGATGAATAGGACACTGATGGAAAAAGCAAGGAGCATGTTCAATGGTGCCAGGTTAGAATAGGAATTACAAGCAGAGGCACTGGGTACTGCATGTTACCTAGTCAATCAATCACCCTCATCAGCGTTGGATGAAAATACTCCACACAAGGTATGGACTGGTAAGAAACCCTCTCTTACACATCTCATGGAATTTGGTTGTGATGCTTATGTACACATTCCAAAGGAAAATAAGAGTAAGTTGGATAAAAAGGATAAAAATTGTATCTTTATTGGGTATAAAAATGGTCTGAAAGGTTATAAGATTTGGAACCTAGAAACTAAGAAGGTAGTGTATACATGAGATGTGGTATTTAGAGAAATCAAAGATGTTGTCAAAAAATAATTCTTACCAAGGGAAAAAGGACTAGAGAAAATAGAGTTTGAATTGAAGGATAATGAATCAGACTCTACAGAAGAATAAGAATAAAAACAAGAAGAGACTCATACTCTAGTATTGAGGAGATCGGTTCGGGAAAGAAGGCAACCATAAAGGTATAATCCACTCGATTTACATTTAAATTTCACTTTATTTATTACTGATGATGATCTTAAAACTGTTAGGGAGGCAATGGTTTCAGAGGATGGAAAACTTTGGAAAAAATGCCATGGTGGAAGAAATAGCATCATTGAACAAGAATGAGGATTTGGATCTAGTGGATTTTCCAACTAGAAAAACTCCCATTGTTATCCAGAATTAGATCCAGGAGCTTGATGGGGCTCAGAAAGGCCTAAAAATCAAAGTGCTCGGAATCTCTTCAAAATAGAGGTGTGCATAGGTCTCGTCGATATGAACCCAATGCAGCTTGAACGAGCTCAAATGAACATCGTATGCTCTAGATATGATGATCTGTTTGTTTTTCCAAACATGCAAAAAAATGATGATTGTGCAGTCCGTACAATGCCATGTGGCAGCTGACTGTATAGGCCGTACATCCATATAGCTGACATGGAAAGGCACAGTTGGCACTAACGTGGCAACATATGGAGGTGACACATGGTAGGGTGAATGAGCGTACAGACAGGTGGACCAATCCAGGACTAACAAGTGTCACCATTGTAAGGGTGACACATGGCACATCCGTACTGCTTATGTGGTAGGTATAGTGGTATTGATTGGGTTGACAGATCAGCAGAAAAGTAGACCATTGGGCAGTTGACACATCGCATGATTGTAGCAAATGGCGTGGTACCACGTAGCCCAGACATGGGTTGCCACATGGCACCCATAGATTAGTTAAAGTTATTGCAAAAATTGGTTGAACTCCATGAGTTTTGAACCCACAACCTTGGGTGTGGGTGAATGGCTTGGCAGGGCTAGGATAGCCAACCCGCCCGGGGGTGTTCCTTGTTTGTTATAGCATAAAACTAATATAAAAGTTGCTTTGGAAGTTCATACGGCGAAAAACAGGGTTGGGACCTAGCCCCCAACCCTCGGCACAAAAGACCACACGACCGTCCACCTTACCACTTGGCTAAACATTACATTGGCGCATTTTCGTTACATCTCGCTCCGGACTAGGGCCCGAGTGTCAACACATGACCCTGCCATATGTCCTGGCTATATAAGTCATTGGCACAGACAACGGTTAAGGGATAGCCTATGGTTTTCAGCATATCCCATATGACCCAGGACCATGTGTTGGTTGTTAGTGCAGATTATGGTTAAGCCCTAGGTTTCGACACATGTTCACATGTGACTCGGAGTGTGGGTGTTAATTGTTAGCGCGGGGGTTAGACCATGGTTCCACCAACTGTGCATGTGACCAGGTGTTTTCATAGGAGGGGCTAGCGCACAACCCCTAGGGGGCTAGTGCTTGGCCACATGAGTCCATATGACCCTGTAAAAGGTGTGCACACCCAGGCCAGAGGGGCTTATCCCAATTTATTTGCAAAAGTGGTTTTTTTAACCATATAATAGTGATTTTTTTATGGATTATAGGCTTGTTTTTGGAGATTTTTGGCCAATATTGGGGGATATTGGGATCTTTTTGAGGCCAGATATTGGGGGGAAGTTGGGAGATGGTTACCAAATTCAGATCTATATAAACCAGGCCTTCTTGAGGCCATAGGAGGAGGTTCAAAACAGGTTTATGCTACCGAATTGTTGAGCCAAAGCCATTGTCATTCAGGGAAGCTATTGAGGAGCGTACCTTTGCGGGCCATTTCTGGGAGCTTCATTCATCCGATTTGGGTGCCGTCAGTTTTGATGGGTTCATGAGATCTGGTAGAACATGACCAGATCATTTTTGTAATCCATTGTCACTTTCATGATGTACATTTAAAGCTTCAAACAGAAATAAAAAATCCCACTGAGACAAGGCCTAGAGACGTAGGCAAGATTGCCGAACTTCGTTATCACATTGGTGTTTATGCTTCATTTAAGATCTATATATGTGTATATGGTTGTTATGTTTCTTCTATAATTCTTCATCTTTCATTAAGCTTCCTAAATGGTTAATTAACGCATGTTAAATAACTCAACCATTGTGATCATTTAGGTTTCTGTGGTGAGAGATTTGTGTAGAAATTGCCAGAAGAACCACAATGTTTTTGATAGTTTGTCGACGTTTCGGATCCACAACAGGATCCATCTTCAGGCTTTTTTTTCCTAAAGATGGATCCTGTTGTGGATCCGAAACGTCGACAAACTATCAAAAACACTGTGGTTCTTCCGGCAATTTCTACACAAAACTCAACCATTGTCGTATAAAATATCATTTCAGATCAAGTGGTATCAGAGCTAGTTGACATTTGGATTTGAGTTTTGCATGTTTACCAAGGAAGATCTCATCTCAATTGAGAAAATGGCATCTAAGGAGGGACTTTCTCAATATGAGAAGGATTTCCAAAATTCGGTGTTTTCCATGGCCGAGATGGTGAAAGTGTTGTATGAAGACTACTTGGAACGAAAGAGATCAGTTCAAGTGAAAGCTTCAAAGAACAAGAAATTCAAAGAAGGATTGAAGGAAGTGCCTTCTACATATGTTTCAGAAAACATCTTTGAGGTATGCAGTGAATGTCATTCATCAATTTCTCCTTGTTCCCATCAAGATGGTTTCGGTGCATTTGAAAAACATACAAGAGGTATAGGTTTGATATTGCTAACCAAGATGGGTTATGAAGGAAAGGCCTTGATATTTAGGATTGGGATATGGCGAAGTGGAGATTGGAGCATTCTCCAAGATGGGTTCCAAAACTTCAGAATCAAGTAATGCTTCACATGGCCAGCTTAAGTCATTGCATGAACACTTCACGAAAGTTGATGGAATATCACTTCAGGATTGTGATAGTGAATGCAAGTCATCTCCAAAGCAAGGTGAAGATCATCAAGGAAGGTATAATGGTCATGATTTTTCCAAATCTCTTCTTGATTATAAAAAACATAATCATGTAATCTAAAACTTGTGGAATATGTATCCATGTATTTTTTGTCATTCACCCAAGCATTGTGTTGCCAAGTGTTGGAAGAGACAATATTTTTACAGGAAATCTATGTCGACCAGGAAAGAAACACGAAATAAATATTCAACTCCACAATGGAAGAAAGAGAAGGGAAAACAAGTCTGGATGCTGAAAAACCAGTGCACTTATTGCAACAGGGGTGGACATCAAAAGACTAATTGTTGGAAGCTTAATCTGGAGCTTCGTCCAAAGAAGGAAAAAAGGATTGTGCATGTAATCACGATGGAAGAGACATTACCAGTGAAGCAAAAGGAACACCATGAAGGAAATAAAGCAACCACTTGGTTTTGCCAGAATTGGATGTCACAACTTCATTGTGTTTTTCTTCCATTAATGTAATCAAACATGTTGAAATGATGACTTGTTATAATATCATTTTTGTACAACATAGTGTTTTGTTTTTCTCTTTATGAGTATGTAATCAGTAAGGTTCAGTTTGTAATCATTTTTAGGACCAAAAGGTATTTAGTGGGGAGGTGTGATCCATAATTGGATCCAGGAGCTTGATGGGGCTCAGAAAGGTCTAAAAATCAAAGTACTACGAATCTCTTCAAAACGGATGTGTGCACAGACCTTGTTGATACAAATCCAACACAACTCGAACTGGATCAACTGAATGTCGTATGCTCCAGATATAGTGATCTACTCATTTTTCCAAACAGGCAAAAAAATGATGATTGTACAGTTCGTACAGTGCCATGTGGCAGCTAACTGTATAGGTCGTACAACTGTATAGGCCATATGAACGTACAACTGATGTGGCAAGGCATAGTTGGTGCTAACATGGCAACATCTAGAGGTGACACATGATAGGGTGACTGAGCGTACGGAGGTTGATGTGGATGGATAGGTGGACCAATCTGTGAGTGACACGTGTCATCACTGTAAGGGTGACACATGGAACATTTGTACTGCTTACGTGGCAGGTATAGTGGTAGTGGATGGGTTGACAACTTAGCAGACAAGTGGACCATTGGGTGGTTGACACGTGGCATGATTGTGGAAAATGGTGTGGTGCCACGTGGCCCAGACATGGGCTACCACATGGCACCCATAGATTGGTTAAAGTTATTACAAAAATTGGTTGAAATCCATGAGTTTTGAACCTGTGACCTCGGGCGTGGTCGAATGGCTTGGCAAGGCCAGGCTAGCCAGCCCACCCGGGGGTGTTCCTTGTTTGTTATAGTGAAAAACTAATATAAAAGTTGCTTTGGAAGTTCATACGGCAAAAAACAGGGCTGGGGCCTAGCCCCCAGCCCTCGACGCAAACAACCACACGACCATCCACCTAACCACTCAGCGAAACATTACATTGGCGCATTTTCATTACATCTCACTCCATAATAGGGCCTGAGTGTCAACACATGACCCTACCATATGTCATGGATATATAATCCGTTGGCACGGACAACGGTTAAGGGATAGCCCATGGTTTTCAGCGTATCCCATATGACCCTGGACAGTGTGTTGGTTGTTAGCACGGATTATGGTTAAGCCCCAGGTTCGACACTTGTTCACATATGACCCGGAGTGTGGGTGTTAATTGTTAGTGCGGGGGTTAGACCATGGTTCCACCAATTACGCATGTGACCAGGTGTTAGCAGAGGAGGGGGCTAGTGCTTGGCCACATGAGTCCATATGACCCTGTAAAAGGTGCGCGCACCCAGGCCAGAGGGGCTTATCCCAATTTATTTTCAAAAGTGGTTTTTTTAACCATATAATAGTGATTTTTTATGGATTATAGGCTTGTTTTTGGAGATTTTTGGCTAATATTAGGGGATATTGGGCCCTTTTTTAGGCCAGATCTTGGGGGGAAGTTGGGAGATGGTCACCAACTTCAAATCTATATAAACCAGGCCTTCTTGAGGCCATAGGAGGAGGTTCAGAACAGGTTTATGCTGCCGAATTGTTGAGCCAAAGCTATTGTCATGTAGGGAAGCTATTGAGGAGTGTACATTTGCGGGCCATTTCTGGGAGCTTCGTTCATCCGATTTGGGTGTCATCAGTTTTGATGGGTTCATGAGATTTGGTAGAACACGACCAGATCATTTTTGTAATCCATTGGCACTTTCATGATGTACATTTAAATCTTCAAATAGAAATAAGAAAGCCCACTGAGACAAGGCCCGAAGATGTAGGCGAGATTGCCGAACTCCGTTATCACATTGGTGTTTATGGTTTGTTGTTGTTTATGCTTTATTTCAGATCTGTATATGTGTATATGGTTGTTATGTTTCTTCTATAATTCTTCCTCTTTCATTAAGATTCCTAAATGGTTAATTAACACATGTTAAATAACTCAACCATTGTCGTATAAAAGATCTTTTCAGATCACATTGGTAGCAAATGGGTGTTTAAGAAGAAGTTGAATGGAGAAGGCAAAGTGGATAAATACAAAGCTTACAGGTCTCAGGTAAATCCATAGTGAGTTCCTTCTCCCTTTTACTTGCATTATTTCCATACCAAAGAAAAGAGAACAATGAAGCCTCACCTTCTTGTTGGGTTTTCTTATGTAAGGGTTTCCCAGATAAAGTCTTTGTGTTATGGACGGTGTCTGATTCTATTTTATTGTTCTCTATGTTCCACATTTTATCTATTTCATGTATAAGTAGAAAATCTATAACTAAATATTCTGGAATCTAAAGGAATTTAACCTTCATAGTGTAGATTTCAGTTTTATTTATTAGATATGTTGTGATGAACTATTCGAGTGGAATATCCATGGTAGTTTATAGATCATCAACCCTCATGGGTCCATTTAGGTGGATAAGTGTCTACATATTTGTTAGGATATTTAGACAGTTAGGAGTTAGTTAAGATCTGCTTGGTCTAATGTGTCATTAGGTAAAAGTTTGTTTCTTAGTGTGTTCCTTTAGTATGCATTTGTAGTTAGGAAATCCGACGGTCACGATATGTTCCCGACATAGAGTGATCCGACGGTTCATATTCTCCTCGATCTTAACAACCATTGATCTATGGCTTAACACCTGATTGGTCCATGATCTATATTTAAAGAGCATGGAGGGTCATTTGCCGATGATCAATTGTGAGAAAATCTCTTGTAAAATCTCTCTATAATATTTTTCTTTTGCACTAATAAACTGCTCCAAGTGGTTGCGTTGGTTGGGTCCGTGGATGTTTCCCCGTAGGGGTTTTACCACGTCAAAACATCGGTGTGTTGATATTTTATCTGGTTGTGTGAGTATTTATTGAAGTTGTTCATCCTCTGTTGGAATACATGTGTTTTCGAGCATGGTATCAGAGCATGTTTGAAGACCCACTCATGTTGTAGATCAGGACCGGGAAGACGAGTTTCCTCGTCTCCATTTTATGTCATTTACATACATTTATGGGCTAAGAAGACTGTTCCATTGCATCCAGAGCGCTTGTTTCATTCATATACACTTTTCGTTTCACTCGAAAAGGTTTTTGTTTTCCCAAGATACGACCATTTTAGTTAGATCTGGAGGCATAAAGCCTGAATACACATTTTTAAATTTTTTGCAGAGTATCATTTTGGTTTTATTAGGGTTTTATATTATTTATTTCCGGGTTGCTACTCTTTTAGATCTGCGTATGCACTTTTCCCCACGCCCTATGCGTTCTCAGAAAATCAGAAACATATAGGAAAAGGTGCATCTTCCAGGTAAGCTAACCGAGATCTAACCCTTGTTGTCATCAAGAAGCGAAATTTTTTTCTTGTGTGAAAAGAGTTTTTTTTTAACACATTCTCCAATGTCGTCTTCCACAACAACCACAACAACAACAATAACATCCCCCCAATCCTCTTGCTAAACAATACAATATGTTTTGCTAGACCATTTGGTTAAAAGTTGTCTTATTAAGTAAGAGGTCTTGAGTTCAAGTCTCTCTTTTGTTACTTTTTTTGAAAAAAATCATGCTAAAATTGTAAAGTGTATTTCACTTCAAGTATAAAAGTGAATCACTATAAGTAGCTTTAATATTTTATTTTAGAGTTATTTATTTTGCATGCAACTTTTCTTTTATAAAGTAACTTCATTGTAAAAGTGATCCCCACTTCTATTTATAAAAGCAGGTCACTTCATAAAGCAACTTACACCACCACGTGGTCCTTTGGTTATCGTTTATGAATTTTTTTAAAAGGGCATAACTCTCACATCCGAAGTTTGTTTTCAGTGTCGTTTTTTTTTAAATTGGTTAACTTTTCGAGATCTTTCCATCCAGATCATCACTTTCAGTTTTTAAATCCATATTATCTGCATATTTAATATGGATTCTACAAGTAATCTCTTGCTTACCAGCACCAACTACTTACAATGAAAATCCCATATGGAGGATTTATCAAGAAGTAAAGGATTGTACCAGATTACCTTGGGAAACGAAAAAATACCCACCAATGCTAATAATAAAGTCAAATGGGATAATAACAATGACGAAGCACGTGGATTAATCAGAATGTCCATCTCTCCTGATTTAAGGTTCCACCTTCACTCAATTGATCAACCCAAAGAAGCTTGGGACAAGATTGAATCTGTGTTTGGTAAACACAATATTATTCGAGCACAATAGTTAGAAAATCAAGTACTGACTTTAAGTCCAAATGATTTTTCTTGCATTGAAGACTATCTATCTAAGTTTAAAACACTCAGAACGTTATGTGAAGAATGTAAGATAAATATAGAAGAATATTGTTGCATCTATCTTATTATTTCTAAGCTAGGTAGTGCATATTCTGTGTTTATATCTACCTTTTATGCCATGCAAGAGGCTCTATGGACAACTTACAAAAAAACCCAGTCTTGAGAACTTTTGTGATGCTTTTATTAGAGAGCAAGATAAGCTTGTACAACTTGGAGTGATCAACACTGTAGGTACCTCCAACAAAGCCTTAGTCATCGATAAAAAAAGATAAACCCAAGAATACCAAGAAGCAACATCCTCGCCAAAAATACAAGCAATATAAGGGTCCCAAACTCACTCAGACAGCTTCCGCTCCTAATGGTAACAAAGGAGAAAAATATAAAAGTAAGAAGACTGACAAACATTGCAACTTTTGTGATAAAGATGGTCATGATGAGTCCAAATGTTTCAAGAAGATGGCAGCTTTAGAAACAATGATGAAGAAGCACAACATCAGTATTGATTCTACTTCTTATTCTTCTTCTCATGGACATGCACTTTCTGCTTCTGGTTTCTCCTTCAATACAACTTCTACTTCTTATTTTGATGAGTGGCTTATTGATTCTGGAGAATCTTATCATGTGGATAAGGATAGAAACATATTTTATGAACTAAATGAATGTAACACTAAGAAAATATTTGTTGGTGATGATAGATATCTTAGTGTTTAAGGATCTGGAACAATTCAAGTAGAAAACAGACATTTCAATGATGTATTATGTGTTCCAAGTCTTTCTTGTAACCTTCTATCAGTATATCAAATCACTCATTCAGGTGAAGGTAAAACTGTAGAGTTTTCACCTCACTAAGTTGTAATCAAGGATCTAAAATATCATAAGCATGTTCTTACAACTGGAATTGTTGATGCTATTACCAGGTTGTACAAGTTTGACAACTTTGGGTCATCATCTTTTTCATCAGTTTTTGTTACTCATAGCGATGACTTGAGCAAACTTTGGCATGAGCAGTTTGGTCATCTAAACTATCGCTCATTGCAACAACTATGTAATCAACAGATGGTGACTGATCTTCCTCTTGTTTCATGCATAGATGGTGTTTGTGTCGGTTGTGTTCTTGGAAAACATCATTGGAACAGGTTTGACAAATGTGCCTCTTGGCACGCATTGGGCCCTTTGCAGATTTCTCACGGTGATTTGTGTGGTCCACTTTCTTCTCCTTCTTTTTCTAGGTGCAATAATTTCTTAACTTTCATTGATGAATTTTCCAGATGTACTTGGGTTTACTTCTTAAAACTTAAGAGCGAAGTTTTTGACAAGTTTTTGGCCTACAAGGCCCTTGTAGAAAAGCAATCTGGACATCAAATTCAAAAGTTAAGAACAGATAATGGAGGCGAATATATGAACAATAATTTTACAAGTTACTGCACTACACAGGGCATCCAAATGCAACAAAATGTTCCATATACACCACAACAAAATGGTGTTGCTAAGAGAAATAACCACACATTAAAAGAAATGGCTAATTGTATGATCCAATCTAAGGGATTAAGTCTAAAGTATTGGACGAAAGCAATCAATTGTGCAAATTACATATTAAATCACACTCCCAAAAAGACTCTTAAAAATATAACACTGGAAGAAGCTTGGACTAAAATTAAACCAGATGTAAGTCACTTTCGTGTATTTGGCAGTACAGCATGGGCTCACATTCCTGATGAGAAAATGAAAGCGTTGCAGCCTAAAAGTGAGAAGTGTATATTTGTTGGTTATTCTGAAGATGTCAAAGGTTATAGACTTCTTCAACCACATTGTAATGAAATTATTATTAGAAGAGATGTTAAATTTGATGAAAATCTCTTGGCCTACGCACCTAATTCGACAATTGTTCCTTCTTCGACCTACAAGCCATCTTCGGTGTTTGTGCCTTCTTCTGTTCCTATTCTGGTTTCTTATTCAGATGTTGACAGAGAGGATGAAAATCCACCTCCACCTGCTCACCTTCCTCTAGATGAGTCCTTTGAACCTTAACCAACACCAACTCCACAACTTCCTAGATGGATCCATTCAACATGACAAGCAACTGGTGATCTTGTCGGTGGTCCTTCATATTAGCATCGGACACGTTCACAGTTCCAGTGAGCCTCTTCTCTTTTGGCTCAAGTTTCAGAGACTCGTGATCCAGAGACCTTTGCAAAAGCTTCAGGTCATCCATATTGAGATACAAAAATGAATGAAGAGTATCATTCCTTAATGGCCAACGATACTTGGGATCTTGTACCTCTTCCAAAAGGAAGAAAACTTGTCAGATATAAATGGGTCTACACAACTAAGTATGCATCGGATGGAAGTGTTGAAAGACACAAAGCTCGATTAGTTGCCAAAGTATTTTCCCAAGTTTAAGGAATTGACTATAATGAAACCTTTTCCCCTATAGCCAAAATGAATTCCATCCGCCTTGTTCTTTCCCTTGTTGCCTCACATAAATGGGAGGTCCATCAGATGGATGTTAAATCCGCCTTCTTGCACAGATATTTGCAAGAAAAAATCTACATGGAACAACCTTCTGGCTATGTCCAAAATGACTCTAGTCTTGTTTGTCACCTTAAGAAATCTCTTTATGGTTTTAAGCAAGCTCCCCGAGCTTTGTATGCGAAAATGGACAGCTTTCTCATTGACACTGGATTCTCTAGATGCCATTTTGATCCTAATGTCTATACCAAGAAAGTTGGAATCCATCTCATAATCCTTTTCCTTTATGTTGATGACCTTATCCTTACTGGTAGTGACTCAAAAATTTTAAACCATGTGAAAACCAACCTTAAGAATAAATTTGAAATGATGGACTTAGGTTTTTTGCACTATTTCCTTGGCCTCCAAGTTTTGCAGAGAAATGAAGGAATTTTTCTTTCCCAATCTAAGTATGCTTGTGACCTTCTTCATCGCTTTCACATGGATGATTGTAAACCATCCCCTTCTCCCTTCCAGTCTGGAGTCAAGTTTACTTCCACCTATACTTCTCCCGAAGTTGATGCCACCATGTACCATCAATTAGTTGCTAGCCTCTTATGCTTGACTCATACCCATCCTGATCTTTCCTTTGTTGTTGGTCTTGCTACCCGGTATATGCAAACACCCCATGAAATCCATTGGAAAGAAACTAAAATGATACATCGCTATGTTCGTGGTACAATTCTGTTTGAGATACATTACAGCTCAGGGGGGACTCCTTTATTTGTTGGTTTCACTGATTCAAATTGGGTCGGTGACCCTGATGATCAGAAGTCTATTGCAGGTTATGTTTTCAGCCTTGGTTCAAGACCTGTCACTTGGGCCTGTAAGAAACAACATGCTATTTCACTTTCTTCAGCAGAAGCAGAGTATCGAGCAACGGTAAATGAAAGTCAAGAAGCCTTGTGGCTTCGACGGATCCTTTCAAAGTTTGGATTTCAGCAGCAACATCCGAACAGCCTTTGGTACGAAAATCAGAGTGTCATCAAGCTCGCCAAAGACCCAATTCAACATCAGCATAACAGGCACATCAAGATGCACATGCATTTCATCAGACAACTCATTCATGATCAAATTATTGAAGTGCTCTTTTTCCCTACAGAAGATCAAGTTGCAAACATTTTCACAAAGTGTCTTACAGAAGTGAAGTTTTCCAAACTTTTATCTATGTTAGGAGTTTAGGAAGATGTCATTAAGGGGGGATAGGCTCTAATGCCTCCTTCCTTCTCCTATTGTTTCACTATTGTAAATATTTCAATCCTATCCCAAGTTGTTCTTAAGGGGGGGTGTTAGGATATTTAGACACTTAGGAGTTAGCTAAGATCTACTTGGTCTAATGTGTCATTAGGTAAAAGTGTTTTTCTTTAGTATGCATTTGTAGTTAGGAAATATGACGGTCACGATATGTTCCCGAAATAGAGTGATTCGACGGTTCATATTCTCCTCGATCTTAATGACCATTGATCCATTTCTTAACACCCGATTGGTCCATGATCTATTTTTAAAGAGCATGGAGGGTCATTTGTCGATGATCGATTGTGAGAAACTCTCTTGTAAAATCTCTCTGTAATATTTTTCTTTTGCATTAATAAACTGCTCCAAGTGACCGTGTTGGCTGGGGATGTGGATGTTTCCCCGTAGGGGTTTTACCACATCAAAACATCAGTGTGTTGATCTTTGATCTGGTTGTGTGAGCGGTTACTGAAGGTGTTCGTCCTCTGTTGTAATACCTATGTTGTCGAACAATATTTGCTTTCATAACTTGATACAATGAGGTCTGGTTTTCTTTGGGAGGATCCTTGTCTAGCTCATAAATGGAAGTTAGAAAATAAATAATATATCTAAGACCATACACAATGTGCTCAATGCAAGGTTGCATCAGTTAAGGAACTTTGCACAACCTAAGTTTTCCCAATTGGATTTTTCTATCATCTCGTCTTGTGGTGAAAATTCTTAATGGAATCATGTTGCACAATGAATCCTATCAGGAATAAGAGACTATCATCACTTTCCACATTATTGTAAACATAAATCATAGCAAGCTCATCATTATTTGGGGCATTATGGACAACTTCCTTGCTTTTTGTTTGGCATCAAGTGAGGATTTTAGGATATCCACAAATGGGTGAAGGGTGTTTATGTTGTCATAGAACTTAAGTTTAGAACATGGTAGCAATGCACACATGGGAATTTGACATCCCCATTACTTCCACTATAGGTGTCATTAATTTTTGTGTAATCATGCAGCTACTGATAAAACCAAGTCAAGGATGTTTTGGTGATGGTAGAAAAATATTGGTTTCCCACCAGGGTCTTGTATCCTTCTACTTCAAATAATATTTTTTCCATTTTATTTGCCCTAGACCACACATTATCCAATGCCAATAAAGTTGGCTTGGCTTCCCTTGATAAAAATGATTGTTGTTTTCTATTTACAGCCTTGACATTCTAAAATGTAGGATTCTCTCTTCATATAATGTTCTCTCACATAATCTAAAAAATTACCTTTAGTTCCACCACTATGAAACAATGATGAAAATGATATTGTTTTGAAAAATCCAAAGCACACATAAAGAGAGAATTGCTTAGATAGAAATTTCTTATTTTGTACACGTATAATTTCTTAAGTGGCATCATTATTAAAAAAAGTTCTCAAGAACTTGACATTAAAGTGTTACAACATAATTTTTCCACTTCCCAAATTCCATGCTAGCTTCAATGATTTACAAACTATTGTGAATATTTCATTAGAATAGTTTGTCACAATAAATCTTACAATATTTTAAAATATCTTATTATGCAATGTTTTTCTTTAGATTCATATTTAATATTACTAGCTTAATGGATGAAGTACTGAAATAAATTCAAATTGAAATGCAAGAAGCTAAAAAAATAACATACCATCCACAAAAAGAACACAAGATGTACCTTGGGATCACCCAATACAAGGAAAACCAGCTAGAAGGTGAGGCCTATGTCGTGCTCCTTTCTTCTTGGCTATGAAATGCAAATGAAAAGAATAGGGGCACTTGCTAAAGTGTTTCCATGGGCACTGCAACCTATATGGATACTACATGATCTTCTAATTCCTTTGTTCTACTTTAGTATTCCACTCTCAATGCTTCACTCTACTAAAGAATAATACTCAATAAAAAAAATGCAACCCTTTTGTTTCTTGTCAGCCTATTATTTAACATGGCTTGATAGCCATCTAGGGTTAGTGTTAGGGTTTTTACATGCCTCAAATCCTAAATAGGATTAATTTTTTGGACCATTTAATGAAAGGAAATAAGCATGTGAGAGAAATAAAATAATCGACCAAGAACATAGCAACACATAAATCATGCACGAGATTTATCCTAGAAAACCCAAACTAAGAAAAACCAACTAATAGATCTATTATTTCTTTGACCAAACCCGGCCAAGACAGCCAACCTCCTAGCCTCAACCAAGTAAGCCTTCACCACTCAACTCTCGGCACATTACAATGGAATATCACCAGTGTTTTAAAGGATTTCATAACATGCAATCCACGTGCTCTAAAACCACTGGTCACCAAAACCATGTGCCCAAAACCACCATTGTTCACCTAACAACTTTGACTCTTTCACTGAGTTAGGTTTAACCTAACATTCCCTCCTTTAAAATTGACTTGGGGTTTCCCATGACCAAACTCAACCAAGTGAGTTTGCATTGCTCACCTCCGAGCCCTACCTGTTGATTAAGGTTGGTTGTCATTGATGTCAACCCTTGAAGAAATCCCCGCAGCACACGATTGTTTTATGTAAATATGACTCATTATTGTATTGTCATGTTTTATAAGAAGTAAATATGGATGAACTCCAAAGTGGTCCCCTTATGGTGAAATCCCTCACGGGAAGACGCTTTGCGGAGTAAGAGAACCCATGCTTAATTGTGGAATAATGAGATGAAGGACAATCAATTTGTTAGTTAAACTATCTTAAATGGATAGTTCTTGTCATTCCATTTCTGGTGGTATGTGGAACGTCACATAACTCCTCACAGTTAGAAAGTTATGGCCATGAGAAGTCGGAGACCCCAGGTTTGGGTAATGGACCCAAGTTTGTTTGATGGATAACAGTATGAGTTATGATATATTTTCAAATAATACTATTCTATATGGATAGTACATGTCATTCCATTTCTTTTGGGATGTGGAACGTCACATAACTCCTCACGGTTTGAGAGTTATGGCCTTACGAAGTTGGTGGACCCACATATGTCATCTAGAAGCCCCAAAAGGTCAAAGTAGTCAAAGTGGTTTAAGAGTTTTTAAAAGGTAAATAATAAAGTGAAGTAATGAGTGTATTATAATTCAAAGTGAATACAAAATAAATTATTTCAATAATAAATTTAATG
>ML801573.1:408384-433003 GCA_009831015.1 Picea engelmannii
GTGGGTTAACCCTAAAATAAGGAAAGTGGGCCCAAGTGACCTAGAAGATGTTTTTAAGGAAGCTACTTGGAGAGTATAAATAAGAGGCAAGGCTCTCTCATTTTAATCACACTTGAGAATATTGAATATCTATAGGTGTCTGATGTAACCAAGGATATCTAAGCCGAAATTCTGAGGGAAGGTGAAGAAAAGAAGGCCGAAATGCAAGGAAGGATAAATTCTTTTGATGGTGCTTTCTACGGTATGTTATTTACAGGTCATCTCACCATTTTCGCGATAACGTTTTTTATATAATGATTAAAACCTTGAAATTTTTATTCCATTGTGAAAACATACCCAAGTATCTGTGGTAAAAAAATCCATCTTGTGGGTCGTTTTATTTTGGGAGTTACACTCTGTGGAAAATAGGGTTTGTGGCTAGTCCTGAAACTAGTCAAAAACAAGTGTTTCGGGTAAAAACATCATAAATTCTTCATAACATATCCAAATTTAGTGAGACCAAATGTATTGGTTAGGTTACAGTTTTTAGTATGTTTTGTAACATTTTCATATTAATTCAACAAATATTTCATGCGGGGCACGCTCTACAAGGTCGCTCTCTAGAATAAGCCAGAATTCAGCAAGGTATGCCATTTTTTATATAACTCCTTTTATGAGAGGTTAAAAGTAGTGATACCTAGAGGAATTGCATAAAACACACTAAATAACATTGCGTATCAGTTTCAAATATTTATACATTACATGTTCAAAGTTATGATTACTTCAAGTTAGCGTTGTTGACTAATCCAAAACTAGGCATGTGAGACTAAAGAAACATTTGATGAAAATGCTAGTCTCTTGTTGTTAAAGTTAAGGAAGGTTTGCAGGAGTGTGATCATATACACTGGGTCTATTACAGAGCTACAAATCATATTTGTATGATGAAATTTATGAGGGCTTTTGGTTGAGGTACATGTTAAGTACATGGTTGAGACAAGTAGTTGATGAGTTGGCACATACATGAGGTGTATAGTTGATGATGTTCATACATATTGATGAGTTATAGTTGATGAGTAGTTGACACATGATTGGTACATGTTTGGATGCAGTTTTTTATGGCACAAGTTGATTACAGGTTGTTTGGTACAGGTTGGTGCATGGTTGATGCACTTGTTTGCAGTACAAGTTGATTATAGGTTGAGGTACAGGTTGATGCATGGTTCAGATTTATTGGTACAGGTTTACAGTTGTATATCTCACAGTGATAGGTTGATAGTGGTTCCATCATTCTACTTCTACTTCAAGGTGGCAATACGGGGCAAGGACAGGTGGTTGTAGCCACCTTCTGGTTGTAGCCAGAGAACATAGGGGATTGTAGCCTCCTTCTGGTTGTAGCCAGAGAATTGGGGAGTTGGAGCTTCCCTCAGGTTGTATCCTAAGAAACTAGGGGGTTGGAGCCTCCTTCCAGTTGCAGCTGGAAAACAAAGGAAGTTGGTGCTTTCAATGAATGTAATTCTTCAAGACATATAAGAAAAAACATTTTTGTGGTTTTCTCCCGATTTGGGTTTCCATGTAAAACATTGGTGTACTGTGTATGTGTATGTTTGTTCATTTGTTCATTGCTTATTTACTCTGAAATTATTGGATGATAATGCTTCATTGATATAACACTTGGATTATATGGTTAAAAATGATTAAATTCCTCTATTACTTATTCACCCCCCCTCTCAGTAATTCAACAATTGGTATCAGAGCAGGTTCCTTCAAAAATCATTTTAACCACTAAAAGGTAGATCATGGAGAGTACCTACTCATATAAAAATGGAATACCACAGTTTGATGGACATAAGTATTATTTTTGGAGCATAAGGATGAGGATATATATACAGGCACAGGAATTTCAAGTTTGGCAATCAATTGTAGATGGATACACAGCACCAGCAATTCCACCAACAAATGACAAAGAAGTAAAACTTGGTGAGAATAATTCCAAAGCCAAAAATTCACTTTTGAATGGTCTCAGTGATACGACATTCACAAAAGTTGCACACTGTAAATCCGCTAAAGAGATTTGGGAGAAGCTTCAAAATATTTATGAAGGAGATACAAAAGTCAAAGCAGCAAAGCTTCAGACTTACAGAGGTCAGTTCGAACAACTAAAAATGAAGGAAGATGAAGATATTGCAGCCTACTTCTTACGAGTCGATGAAATAGTGAATGAAATCATAGGATTGGGATAAGAAATTGAAGAATCTATAATTTTTCAAAAGATACTAAGATCTCTTCCTATGAGATTCAACCCTAAGATATCAACACTAGAAGAAAAATCGGATCTGGACTCAATAAGCATGGACGCACTGCATGGAATCTTCACAGCATATGAAATGAGAACTGAGCAGGAAAATCCAGATATAAAAGAAGCAGCCTTCAAGGCATCCAAAAGATCAAATAAAAATAAAAAGGAACAAGAAGAATATAGCAGCAGCAGTAACGCCTCGGAAGATGATGAAGAAGTGGCCAACTTCGTCAAAAGACTGAACAAGGGAACCAACGGTAGGTATAGATGATCCGGATTTTATGAGAAGAACGAAATGAATACAAATTATTAACAGATTCTTAACACAAAATAATAGAGATACAGTAAAACTGGTTTTCTATTCAATAATGAAATAAGCTGAAACTGTAAAATGCAGCGGAAACAAGCTTGCTGGAATGGTGGCGTCTTATCTCTGAGAAGAGGTGTGAAGGTTGCGCTCATTCGAAAGAAGATGATTACAATGAGGCTCTGAAGGCCTTTTACAATAAACAAGAATTCCAAAAACCATATACATCAAAAAACCTAACCCTAGGAGATGAAGCGCCAAAAGTCATGTGGGCCCCGTTTGGGTAAGTTAGTACATTAACTTCCCGAGGTTGTAACGTTTGCATACGATCTCTGTTTTAGGCGTATGATAGCTCATTGGAAAGGTATCATCGAGGAGATTCATTTTTGGGACTTAATAATCTTGTGGGATATCATTGAGAATCTCGATCCTAAAAAACCTTCATTTAGGCCCTCAAAATGGCCTCGGAAGTGAACACTGCTAAAAATAGTAAATTGTCAAAATTGCCAAGAAAATTGTTTTGAGCCAGTTGGAAAAGGTGGGTGGCCACTGATGTCCATATGGATCAATCATCCCTCCTTAGGAAGTAATGGTATCCATTGCATTGAGTTCCCCCATCAGATGAGGAAATTTCTGTTGAATTTGGCCCCGGGTGAGCCACTTGCCTTGGTGCAGGAGCTTCCCTACTTTAATGATTTGATAAAGTTGGATCCTTTGCTGTCGAGTTCCCTTGATATGTGTGTCCACAATATGATCACTGGATGCATGTTGGATGCATTCGGGGTTGAGCTCTGTTGGTGTCAGTTGTTCTGCTATGTCTGAGGTGTCCAATAATGGTGGGAAATAAGGGCGAAGGAGATCCACGTTGAACATTGGGTGCAGGCCAAGGAAAGGAGGAATGTTGAGCTCAAAAGAATCATCCCCCACGGCCTTGGTGATGGTGTATGACCCATAATGGAGTGGGCAAAGCTTCCGATGGAGTCCTGTAAGGCGTTCTTTCTGCAAGTGCAACCAAACTTTGTCTCCCACCTGAAACTTATGTGGCACCTGATGTTGATCAGGGCGTTGTTTGTACTTGTCATTGGAATTATGTAGGATAACCTGAACTTGTTGGCGAATGTGCTGGATCTTCTCAATAAATTGGGTGGCTTTGTCAGCTTCAGTTGGAACAAGAGATGAGTCGGTCGAGCTGACCGCAAGGGGAAGTGCAACATCTATGGGACCCAATGGTTGGAATCCCAAACCCACCTTAAAGGAGCTATGGTTGGTTGAGATATACAGGGCTCGGTTGTAGCTATGCTGGAAATAGGGAAGGCTCTCATCCCATGTGCGAGGGTGATTTGAATTATACATGCGAAGGATATGCACAACCATTCGATTTACGACCTTGGTTTGGCCATCTGTCTGGGGGTGGAAGGCCGTGGATTTGGTTAGCTTGGTGTCTAGCAGTGACCAGAGGCTCGACCAAAATGTGATGAGAAATCGATTGTCCCTATATGAGACAATGGTTTGTGGGAGTCCAAAATGTACCCAGACTTGTTCAAAGAAGAGCTTGGCAGTGGCCTCTGCTGTGATGCCCTTCTTGAAGGCAACCAAAATCGCCATCTTAGAAAAGCGGTCAACAACCACAAAAACACAGTCATTTCCCCGCTTGGTGGATGAGAGGCTCGACATGTAGTCCATTGAGATGGATTCAAGTGGCCTGTCAGGAGTAGGAAGAGGGGTGTACATGCCTTGTTTCTTAGTGGTTGGTTTGGCAATAGCGCAGGCAGTACAGGACCTGATATACTTGCTGACCTCCTATCAGATTTTTGGCCAGTAGAAATGTTTCTATAGCATCACCATTGTCTTTTCAACACCGAAGTGTCCTACCACCCGACTGTAATGGGCTTCTCAGATCAGCTTCGCTCGCTCGCTTGATGGAACACAGATATGGCCCAGACAACACAACAACTCATCCTAAAGATAGAAATTATCGACAACTATGTTTGCACCCAACATTTGGTAGGTGGTGGCGAAGTCCGGGTCTATCTCATAGAGTTGGGGCCATCCAGAGGTCTCATGGCTACAAGAGTCTAGCATCGTGGTGAGTGTCGCGACTGGTGGTCCGCTAAGGCAATCAACGATGCAATTGGTGCTTCCTGTTTTATACTTGATGTTGAGGTGGAATTGCTGCAAGTATGTGGACCACTTTTGATGGAGGTCATTCTGCAATTTTCCTTGTGTCTGCATAAAATGCAGTGGCTTATGATCAGCGTGGATGACTGTCTCCTTCCCAAGAATGTAATGTCTCCACTATTGGTAGGCTTGCACAATGGAGTACATTTCTTTGTCGTAAGTAGGGTATTTACAGACAACATCGGATAGTGTCTCACTATGATAGGCCATGGAGTGGCCATGCTGAGTGAGAACGATGCCCATAGCATAGTCTAAAGCATCTGTCTCGATCTCAAAGGGATATTGTAGGTCTGGTAGTGAAAGTACTAGGGATGAGCACAAGCACTGCTTCAAATCATCGAACGCTTGTTGTTGGGACCGGCCCCACACAAATTTTTCCTTACCACCAGTCCTGGTGATTTGGCTGAGGGCCCATACAATATGGGAGAATCCCAAAACAAAATTGCGGTAGAAATTGGCAAGGCCCAAGAAGCTCTGAAGCTCAATGAGTGTGGTTGGGGCTGGCCAGTCACGGATGACTTGGATCTTGGCTAGATCCACATGTACACCATGTTGATCAATGATGTAGCCCAGGTAATGGAACATGTCCATGCCGAAGGAGCATTTTTCCAAGTTGGCATATAGCTTGTGCTGCCCAGGGTGTGAAGAACCTGCTGAATATGATGTAAGTGTTCAGCCCAAGTCTTGCTGTAAATGAGAATGTCATCCAGATACACCACTACAAAATTATTGGTGAATGGTCACAGGATATCGTCCATCATCCTCATGAAAGTGGGCGAAGCATTTGTCAAACCAAAGGGAATTACCAACCATTCAAATAGGTCTTCCTTTGACTTGAAGGCGGTTTTCCATACATCTATATGTTCTATCGGGACCTGGTGGTAGCCAGACTTTAGATCAATCTTACTGAAGTATTTATCCCCCATGAGTTGATCAAGGAGGTCGTCGATTCGGGGAATCGGGTACCAGTTTCTGACTGCGATTTTATTCAGAGCCTAGTAATCAATGCAGAGTCGTCAGGTTCCATCTTTCTTCTGTACCAACACAATTGGGCTCCCGCAAGGTGATGATATGGGATGGATGTGCCCCTTGTGGAGAAGTTCTTGGATTTGTCTCTTGATCTCCTCATTCTCTAACAAAGAGTGACGATAGACTGGACCATTGGGAAGCGATGCATCGGGGGTCAGATCGATGGGGTGCTTGACCTACAGTGCAGAGGTACCCCGGTAGGTGAGGATAAGATATCTGAGTATTCTTCCATGACCTTATCTACTTGCTTGTGCTGTGTGGAAAGGTCGGTTGCAGAGACCCTGGATGTGGTTGTGATCTTTCACTTATTTTGAGAGTGAATCACGAAGAAGACAAACTTCCCCATCTGAGAGATGACCTTCCTGCATTTCTTAGTAGAGATCAAGGAAATAGCACTAGGTGGGACTGCCTCAGGTATCCTGCACAATTTCATGTTCAAAGTAATAATAACATTATGAGGCCTAGACTCATATACAACATGACGTTTCCATAAATAAGGTTGGCCCGAAAGAACATCACAAACTTCGAGAGGAGAAACATCACACAATACCTCATCTTTGAAGGGCTTGATGTCGTATGACATTCGACACTGTTGGCTGACGCAGAGATCGCTTCCTTGGCGAATCCATCCAATGGTGTAGGGTTATGGGCAGGGCCAGCCGCTTGATGACTTCTACATATATGAGGTTCTTCTGGCTACCGCTATCAACGATGAAGTGCATCGGGGTGCCTTTTACCCACATTTGCGAATGGAAGAGGCACTCTCCTTCTTCTGACTCATCTGGTTCACCAGGCTAGAGCTTGGTGGTAGCAATGGTGGCACTGGGTTCTGCATCAATGATCTGTCTTCCCCTTTCTAGTTTTGTCTTAGAGTCAGACTCCACATCTGATTTAGAGGCTTTCACTTCAGCCACCAGCGACTGCTTTGAGCGACAATCAACAGTGTTATGCCAAGGGATCTTATGTAAGTCACACCACTTCCCGATATCTTTCTTTGTCTTTCCAGTGTCCTTTTTGCTTATGGATTGGACTGGTTGTCCTGATACTGTCCATCTTTACTTTTTCCTTTGTTCTGTGGGTTGGGGCCACCCTTTCCTGGCTTTTGTTGTGCGGGGTTCCTAGGCCCAAATTGCCGCATCTTTTGTTTGAGCTTCTTCTTGATTTTGACAACATATCGGTAGGTCGTGCCCAAGGATGAGATGTCTAGAAATTCCATTTTGGTATGGATGTATCTATGCAGAGCACTGCGATACTTGAGCACCATATGTCACTCTGAATCTTTGATACCCAGATTGGTGCGCAAGGTATGGAAGATATTTGTGAAATCTGGCACTACTTGGTCTCTTTCTTGCCGCAATGTGGTCCATTTGGTATATAAGTTTTCATAACTTCCGACAGGGTAGTATTGTTCCTTAATAGAATCCATGAAGGAATCCCAGGTGGCTATGACTGTAAATAATGAGGGTTCCTCTGTTTCCTTTTGCTCACAAAACGTTTCCCACCAATATTTGACATGGGGGACGGATTTGAAGAGCGCAAAAGTAATCTTTTCTCTATTCGAGAAGTTATGGACAGAAAAATACCCTTATAGTAGATTCAACCACTTGTCTACAAAATTTGCGTCTATCTGACCTTCAAATATAAGAATATTGAAGTTTATTTATACCTTGAAGGGGGTGGCGCCTCCACTCGAAGAAGCTACGTCGCCTGTTGGTAGCCGCCGAAGGATTTGCGTGAAACTATCCATCATCTTGTTCCTCTGTTGCGTGAGGGATTCCTCAATCAACAGTTTGAAAGGATCTCCTGTCCCATCATCTTTCTTTTTTCCTGCCATGATAGGTCGCTTGGGCGTGAGAGAGCTTTTGTCCTTAAGAGAAACAAGCTCAAGACCCAACTCTTATACCACTGATCCCTATTTTATGAGAAGAACGAAATGAATACATATTATTAACAGATTCTTAACACAAAATAACAAAGATACAGTAAAATTGGTTTTCTATTCAATAATGAAATAAGCTGAAACTGTAAAATGCAACGGAAACAAGCTTAATAAGCAAAAACAATCAAAGAGGATAGGAAGATATACAAGGAAGATTACAGGGACACTCCTCCACCAAGAAGATTCGGATTTCAGAATCAACAACAGACAGATAGGCCTCAAGAAGAAGAAGGATTCATAAGAGCACCTCCTTTTAGAAGATCTTCAACTCCCAGATATCAAACTATATTTTTTGGTTTATGTTATGCATGTAATAATTTTGGACATAAAGTTGTGAATTGCAGAGCTAACAATAGGAACAGTAACAACTTTGAGATTTATACACAAAAGGATTATTCAAGGAGACCTAGTGACACACAAAGAAGAAGTTACAACAAGTTTGAATCTTTGAGCACTGAAGTGGAATGTTACAAATGTAACAATTTTGGACACATGGCCAAGGATTTCAGAATGACGGTCCCTCCTAAAGAACCTCAACAGAATAACAACAGTCACAAACAAGAACCTCAGAAAATGACATGGATAAGAAAGCAAGATCAATATAACAATGAAGAATGCACATACGCTCTACAAGCTAAGTAGAAGAAACAGGGTTGGTATGTTGACAGTGGATGTTCAAAACACATGATAGGTGATAAATACAAATTTCTTACATTACGAAAAGAAAAAAATGGATCAGTCTCCTTCGGAAATGATAATTCATCCAAAATCATTGGAGAAGGCACAATCTGAATTGGGAACAAGAATGAAAAGGCACAAAATGTTCTACTGGTAAAAGATATGAAACATAATCTTCTAAGTGCGAGTCAAATGTGTGACCAAAGTCATAAACTTACTTTCGATTCAGAAAAGTGTGAGATAAGAAAAGAAGGTTCAGGAAAATTGGTCGATACAGTTGCAAGAACTTCAAACAACATATATGTGTTAAGTGAAATTGGAAATGAAAAGTGTTGTCTAGGAAAGGAAGATGAAAGTTGGCTATGGCATAGAAGAATGGGTCACATGCATTTTGATAACATTGTCAAAGTCAGCAAAAGAGAAATAGACAGAGAAATGCCCCTGATCATGAAACCAACCAACACTTTATGCAAGCATTGTTAACAAGGAAAGAAAACAAAGACCAGGTTCAAATCAAAGGATTATTCAACAACAAGACCACTGGAAATTGTGCACACTGATCTAGTTGGACCAACTACAACAAAGGGCTTAAAAGGTGAAAAATACTTTATGTTATTAGTTGATGATTATACAAGAATGACTGCAGTTTGTTTTCTCAAGAACAAGTCAGAAGTTTTTGAAAACTTCAAGATCTACAAGGAAATGGTTGAAAATGAGATGGATTCAAGAATCAAATGTTTGAGATCTGATCATGGAGGAGAGTTTACTTCAAAGGAATTTATGGACTACTGTAGCAGTCATGGAATAAAAAGGAAATTCTTTGTTGCTAGGACACCTCAACAGAATGGAGTTGTTGAAAGAAAGAATAGGACAGTACAAGAAATGGCTTGAATAATGCTAATGGATTCCAAATTGACAGATATATTTTGGACACAGGCAGTGCATACATTAGTTCACATTCAAAATAGAGTAATGCTCAGAAACAACACTGATAAAACTCCCTACAAGCTATGGAAAGGAAGACCAACAAATGTGAAGCACTTCAGAGTTTTTGGAAGCAAATGCTACATCAAAAGAGAAGATGGCATAATGGGAAAGTTTGACTCTTGTGTAGACAAAGGAATACTTGTTGGTTACTCAAGTACAAGGAAAAAATACAAGTGTTACAATCTAAGATTGAACAAAGTTGTGGAAAGCATCAACGTAACAATTGATGAAACAGGTAGACCAGAATTAAAGAAAGAAGAAAACAAATCAATGGAACAAATTTTCGAAGAAGAAGATGAAAAAGAAGTAGAAGAGGAAGATGAAGATGAAGAGAATCCGACAGAAGCAGAAGAGCGAGTTTAGAAATTATCTCCAAAGACACCTAGCAAACGAGTACAGAAGAATCATCCTTCAGATCAAATTATTGGAAACAAAGATGCAAGAGTTGAGACTAGAAGAAAAATCCATTCACCAGAACAAACACACCTAGCACTCTTATCTACAATTGAACCAAACTGTTTTGAAGAAGCCAGCAATGATGAATTTTGGAATAAGGCCATGGATGAAGAATTGGATCAAAAAGAGAAAAATGACACTTGGGAATTGGTTCCAAGACCAAAGAATAAGAATGTGATCAACACAAAATGGGTTTTTAGGAATAAATTGAATGAAGATGGACAGGTTACAAGGAACAAAGCTAGATTGGTATGTAAAGGATATGCACAGATTGAAGGAATCGAATTTGAAGAGACATTTTCCCGAGTTGCCAGAATGGAAGCAATCTGTTTACTTTTAGCTTATGCATGCTCCAAAAATGTTAAAGTATATTAGATGGACGTAAAATCAACTTTTTTGAATGGGGAACTTGAAGAAGAATTCTACATTGAACAACCAGAAGGATTTCAGTTGTCAGAGAACACAGACTATGTATGTAAATTAAAGAAGGCCTTGTATGGTCTAAAACAAGCTCCTAGAGCATGGTACTCCAGACTGGATAAGTATCTGCAGTAGGCAGGGTTCAGGAAAGGAAGTGCGGACAATAACCTCTACATCAAGGTAAGTCAAGGTAATATTTTATTAATTGAAGTTTATGTTGATGATATTAATTTTGGTAGTGACGATGACAGGTTAAGCCAGAAATTTTCAAAATTCATGCAGAATGAATTTGAAATGTCATTACTTGGAGAACTATCCTTCTTTCTGGGACTTCAAATACGTCAAAGAAACCAAGGAATTTTTATTTCTCAAACCAAGTAAGAGAACCCATGATTAATTGTGGAATAATGAGATGAAGGACAATGAATTTGTTAGGTAAACTATCCTATATGGATAGTTCTTGTCATTCCATTTCTGGTGGTATGTGGAACGTCACATAACTCCTCACGGTTAGAAAGTTATGGCCATGAGAAGTTGGAGACCCTAGGTTTGGGTAATGGACCCAAGTTTGTTTGATGGATAATGGTATGAGTTATGGTATATTTTCAGATAATACTATTCTATATGGATAGTACATGTCATTCAATTTATGGTGGTATGTGGAACGTCACATAACTCCTCACGGTTTGAGATTTATGGCCTTATGAAGTTGGAGGACCCTCATATGTCATCTAGAAGCCCCAAAAGGTCAAAGTAGTCAAAGTGGTTTAAGAGTTTTTAAAAGGTAGATATTAAAGTGAAGTAATGAGTGTATTATAATTCAAAGTGAATACAAAATAAATTATCTCAATAATAAATTTAATGGAGAAATTAGAAGTGGGTTAACCCTAAAATAAAGAAAGTGGGCCCAAGTGACATAGAAAATGTTTTTAAGGAAGCTACTTGGAGAGTATAAATAAGAGGCAAGGCTCTCTCATTTTAATCACACTTGAGCATATTGAATATCTATAGGTTTTTGAGGTAACCAAGGATATCTAAGCCGAAATTCTGAGGGAAGGTGAAGAAAAGAAGACCGAAATGCAAGGAAGGATAAATTCTTTTGATGGTGTTTTCTAAGGTATGTTATTTACAGGTCATCTCACCATTTTCGCTATAATTTTTTTTCTATAATGATTCAGAACTTGAAATTTATATTCCATTGAGAAACATACCCAAGTATCTATGGTAAAAAATTAACCTTGTGGGTCGTTGTATTTTTGGAGTTACACTCCGTGGAAAATAGGGTTTGTGGCTAGTCCTGAAACTAGTCAAAAATAGGTGTTTTGGGTAAAAACGTCATAACTTCATCATAACAGATCCAAATTTAGTGAGACCAAATGTGTTGGTTAGGGTACAGTCCGTAGTATGTTTTTTAACAGTTTAATATCAATTCAACAAATATTTCATGCGGGGCATGCTATACAAGGCCGCTCTCTAGAATAAGCCAGAATTCAGCAAGGTATGTCATTTTTTCTATAACTCCTTTTATGAGAGGTTCCAAGTAGTGACACCTAGAGGAATTGCATAAAATACACTAAAGAACATTGTGTATCAGTTTTATATCTTTATACATTACAGGTTCAAAGTTATGATTACTTCAAGTTAGGGTTGTTGACTAATCCAAAACTAGGCATGTGAGACTAAAGAGAAGTTTGATGAAAATGCTAGTCTCTTGTTGTTAAAGTTAAGGAAGATTTGTAGGAATGTGATCATATACACCAAGTCTATTACAGAGCTACAAATCAGATTTGGATGATGAAATTGATGAGATATTTTAGTTGAGGTACATGTTGAGTACATGGTTGAGACAAGTAGTTGATGAGTTGGCACATACATGAGGTGTATAGTTGATGATGTTGGTACATATTGATGAGTTATAGTTGATGAGTAGTTGGCACATGATTGGTACATACTTGGTGCATGGTTGGATGAACTTGTTTATGGCACAGGTTGATTACAGGTTTTTTGGTACAGGTTGGTGCATGGTTGATGCACTTGTTTACGGTACAGGTTGATTACAGGTTGAGGTACAGGTTGATGCATAGTTTATACATGGTTCAGATTTATTGGTACAGGTTTACAGTGATATATCTCACAGTGACAGGTTGACAGTGGTTCCATCATTCTACTTCTACTTCAGGGTGGCAAGACGGGGCAAGGACAGGTGGTTGTAGCCAGAGAATTGGGGAGTTGGAGCTTCCCTTAGGTTGTAGCCTGAGAAACTAGGGGGTTGGAGCCTCCTTCTAGTTGCAGTTGGAAAACAAAGGAAGTCGGTGCTTCCAATGAATGTAATTCTTCAAGACATATAAGAAAAAGCATTCTGTGGTTTTCTCCCGATTTGGGTTTCCATGTAAAACACTGGTGTACTGTGTATGTGTATGTTTGTTCATTTGTTTGTTTATTATTTACTCTGTAGTTATTGGATGATAATTCTTCATTGATATAACACTTGGATTATATGGTTAAAAAGGATTAAATTGCTCTATCATTGATTCACCCCCCCTTTTAGTAATCCAACACTACCCCCCCTCAAAGTTTATTAGTAGGGTATCCGAGAATCCCTCATGCTCTCCTTATCACCTAGGTCTACATCTAGACTTTACTAGTAAGTTACTAGGGGTACGAATGTCTAACCAAGTCTTACAATCATATGCCCATTTACATGCAATACATATTTTCAATTCCATAATAATTTTTTTCATTGTTGTTATCTTGTCACTTCTGCCTCCATCCTCTTGCCTTGTCATTGCTCATCTTCGTGCTTCCCACACATAGGTGAAAATAAAATCCAAACACCAACTGTAATGTACCTCAAAATTTACATAAAAAAAATAAAAAATATTTGGGAACATTGCATTGGTTTTTTGTCCTTGAGGCTTTTCAGTCACTTGTCTACCCTAAGGTATGTCAGTCTTATTGCCTTTCGCTCCTCTATCCTATTTAACATAAAGTCATCACTTCCTTTTTCGGTAAAGTGTTTTATACGACAACAAGTCCATAACTAGGGACCATTCGTCTCATGGAAACCTAATACTATCCACTGTCTTATTTCTAAGCCACTTTAAGACATGTAGAAGTAACTACTTAGAGTTTCTATCATACATTGCGAGGTTAGAGGTGTCAGGCCTTAAGAAGTTCAATCTGATTTATGTAAGTAACATTATAAAATCTACAAGGAGAATTTAACCCTATTCGGAAAACAAAGGTATAGTGGTTTAACCTCAGCCATTAAACTTGCACCTTGAATCTAAAGTGCGCAGAGGGTTAATCTTTTTGAAGGTTATGGTTATGATCGTATTACACATCACTCATTAGGTAACGACAAGGATAACAGCCTCGGGTGTTTAATGCAAGGTAGTTGGGTTCGACATATAACGGTGTAGTGAGAAATCCATCTGATTGCCTCGCCATCAATGCTCTTAGCAACCGATACAGGTGGAAAGTCCTGTGCCTTAAAGGCCTGTCTCCACATTTGAAGCATTTGGGAAATATGTCTACTCGATATAGAGCTCGACTAGCGTGCCCTAAGAAGACGTCGACACCTACCCTATAATCACATGGTCTAAGTACGAAAACCTCCTCCCCTTTGCTCCATTCAGAGGTTACTCCTATGCCCTTCACTCTCATTCAGGTTTTTGTTTGGGTGGAAGAGGAATCACCATCTCAGACCATTTCGTTCGCACCCTGGTTAATGTTTTTGTGAAGGAGGGAAGACGTTGCAGACCATTCCTTTGTTGGCTTAAACATCGTGGCCAAGAGTTCACGGTTCCAGTTCCTGTGCTAGATGCGTGGAGATTCTGGGTGGCACTTCTCGATAGCAATTCTGTGTGGTAATTTTACCTTCAGCTATCCTTTTATTTATGCTTTAAAATCATTCTGCCTTGTATGTAGGTCTATGCACACCTCTGTTCTTCGATAATATCCTCGTCTTACTTCCAGGGTACTGTGGTAGAAAGGAGTCGGGTTCTCTTGGTAAGGGTTTAGTTCCTATCCTAGTTTACCTCTATTACTGCACCATTCATCCTGTCGGGACCGAGCCATTACTCGTATCACAACATCTGTTATGAAAGTATACTCGAGAGTTTATTTGGTTAAACCCTTGTTATTGTTCCTGGTTTCCTCTATTGGATAGTCCTTTGGCGCGTCAATGATCTTCTGTGTTTGACTATAGTTCGCTAGTATCATTGATTAGAAGCGAATTTTTTCCAATGGCCGAAAGCGTTTAATCTCTTCTGTTTATGTTGAATGTTTCAAAGGTTTTTATATTTACCATGCTCGTTTTTACACCTTTTATTCTTTCTATTATTCCTGTAATAACCTTTTGGATTATGCACTGGTATCTATTATTAATGATGGGCCCCTTGATGTGCGAGGGTACCCATCAAGGAGGCACGAACTCCTCTTCCCCTTTCAGTCCAAGCGGTGTAGCGCGATGGCAGAAGGCACAAATCCTCTGCTTCAGTTAAGTATTCAACGAGCCCCCTTTCTAGTTACTTTATGTTCTGTAACTTAAACATATTACCCTATTTGGTTATGTTTTAATGCTTCTCGTTATTTTGTGCAGGTGCGGGCATGCCGAAGCATGAGGATGCCCTCCTCACTCCATCAAAAGGTATTCGGGTTCCTACACAGTATCTAAGTTATTTCGAGATTTCAAACCCCGCTGGTCTAGGCTTTGTTCCATTCCTAAAGTCTGAGAATTTAATTCCAAGTTCTGTGGTAGTTGATACGGGGGTACGCCCTGAATTGTATAAAATAATTCCTGTATATAGAACCACCGCACAACTTGCGCCTGGTTGGACTTTGATAACTAGACAATCATTTTATTAAATATAGTGCTCATTATATAATGTGTGTTAAATTTGTTGTGGATTTGGGATTCTGAAGTACTCTCCTCTATATAATTTGAGGATGGTTTTGGTACTATAGATTCGAATTTCTGTCCTGGCTATTCTAGTTATTTTTGTTTCCAGAATTGAATCTTATTATTGGATGTATAGTTCTTTTCCCGAAATGATTCGGCCATGCATGGTGATACACCTAAGGGTTTTGTTCTTTCCCATAAAAAGAATGGGCGATGATTCCCAGATTTTGTTTATGCTCAATTTGATGTAAAAAAATAGTTTCGTACTTGTGCATCACACGCTATTTACCTTATGTTTCAGTTATCATTGTTGAATAACCCTTAACAGTTTGCTTACCAGTGAAATAGATAGCTTCATTATCAGTTTTGGATTTACGCACCGTGTACTATTTACCTTCTGTTTTCTGTCATTACCGTGGTATAAGTCCTTATACCATTCACCATAAGTTCGATGGCATCATTATTCGTTTACGTATTGTGCACTATTTACCTTATGCTTCTATTACCATTATTAAATAAGTCTCTACAGGACTGGTTTGGGTTTACGTATCGTGCAATCTTTACCTTTTGTTTCTATTACCTATATTGACTAAACCTCTATGGGTCTGCTCACATGAAAATAGACAGCATGGTTATTATGACAAAACTTGTGGTTTAACTGTAGGTAAGCTTTTGCTTAACAGGGTCATCCCTAACTTACTGTCATATCTATCTTGAATTATATATGTATATATATAGCCTTCCTGTAATGGGATCCGATGAGTTTTTCCTTTTCTTGGAATAAAATTTCCCTCTTATAAGGTTATCTATCCACTTAGTACTACAGGATTCTGGTGTGGACAGTTTACTCTAGTGTCATTCCTCCTCTGTCGCAGAATGTCCATTACACTGTATATCTATATATATATTGGTTCATAAAAATAACTATACCCGTTTATATGTCTATCGACTAGTACTTCACTGTTGTAGAGTATACTTGTTGGATTATGAATGGTATGCTCATTCGAGGTGGCTCACTGTTTACTAGAAGCGTCCATAGGAAAAATAAAATCCGCCATAGCTATTGGTGCGCGTGGCTTCTAGTACTTACGCAACAATATTATTTCATTTTCCTTGACAGAATTAACCAAGAAGATAACAGAAAACTGAAAAAACCAATCTGTTATGGGGTTTGTAACTATTACAGAATTCGTTTTGTTGTTTGGTACATTCCAATATTCTTAGTAATTACCCAGCATTATATCTAAATAAAAAGGTCTATTTCTAGCCAATCATTATGAAGTAAAATGTTAGATCTTTCCCACAGCATTCAACCAGAAAAAAAATCATACATAGAAGTAAACAGATTTCAATACATAACATTTGACTAGAACAAGGTAGAGTTACATATCTGAACCAGATTTATGGGAAGACAAAGGGAGCATCCACGTTCCTCCCAACCATAGAACATGGCAGCCAATCTACTTGCCCGATTCACCCCCTAGCCTGACCATGAGTCCATGAGGGTGAATTGAAAACTCCTCTCCAGCAATGTCCTTCGAATTCCAATAGTATCCCCCTTGCCTCACACTCACACAGTAGTGCTCATAACAGCAAGAAACAAAATTTCGTAGACTTATTTCCCCAACATACTTGGCAGCGTCCTGCCTCCTCACATATGCTCTTTTATTAGTTTGCCTAGGACTTTTTCCCTCTCTTGGGGAATTTTCGCAGCTTTCTAAATCCCTGATTTTACCCTTGTAACAATCAGCCCAGATTTAATTCCAATGTCTTCCCCACTCATGGAGTCATGGTCAGCTAAATTCAACACGGTTGCTCCATTTGTCCTCCTGCAATCAATATAAAATATTATATTTTTCCTTTTTCATACAAGTGTCATAGTCAAGTAGCTAGTTGGGACAAATCAAATCTCTGCCCAACAGTCAAATCATTTATTACAATTATAAAATTCGAAATTTGGTATTGCCATAAATGGCAAAAAATTTCCAATTTCAGAATTTCCAATTTCTTTATTTTGGGGATGTCACACCAACCATGCACTAGGTCATTCTGGATCATCATCCAGATACACTTCCATGCCTCCTGAGAAAATACCAACAGTATCATATCCAAGCTCGATTCCACCATGCAAACTAATGATCTAGGTATTTTCCTTTGCCATCACCACCACAGCCATCCGTGTATCCTCTGATGCCTTTAATCTTCGCCAATTGCTCATTTGTTCACGAAATAGTCTTCTAGGAAAGTGGTCCACGCACTGCTCCTCGTGGGATTTCTTCTATTGAAACTCTAGCTATGTACACTAACAGTTGTGTCATGTGGCATTCCATCTTTCTTCATCATCAAACCACTCTCACAAGAGAGTCCAAGTTAACCTCGTTATGATTCCACATGAAAGGAAATAAACACACAAGAGAAATAAAATAATCAACCAAGAGCATAACAACACATAAATCATGTGCGAGATTTATCTTGGAAAACCAAAACTAAGAAAAACTAGCTAATATATCTTTTAGTTCCTTGACCAAATCCGACCAACCTCTTGGCCTTGGCCAAGTGAGCCTTCACCACACAAATCTCGACACATTACAATGGAGTATCACCAGCCTTTTAAAGGCTTTCATAACATGCAATCTAAGGGCTCTAAAATCATGGGTCACCGAAACCATGTGCCCAAAACCACCACTATTCACCTAACAACTTTGACTCTTTAACCGAGTCAAGTTTAACCTAACATTTAGAATCTTCTTGAAAGTATAGATGTGACTAATTCCACATGTGTGAGCAATGTTAGTCGACATGACATCTACTTTGTATCATGTTGGTCAACATGATAGGTCAACTTTGTTAGAAAACATGACCGTGGAGCAATAAAATAAAACAAATGCGGAAACAAAACACAGAAGATACACAATACAATAGAGACACAGATTTACATGGTTCACCCAGTGTGGGCTACGTCCACCAGAGAAATTGCCAGGTCCTTCCTTTATTATTATCCAGCATATGAAGGGATACAACCTACAGCAAACCCACTGTAACTTCATCTTCTTTCTCTCACAGTCTCCTATCTCAGAATACAATATTCACCATCAACCATAGCCGCAATACATTTCCCTCATAAAAGAGGGTTGCCTTCTAGGGCAGAAAACCCGAACATAATCTCTATCGTTAGATCTGTGACCTTATAATGAACGGTCCAGATTTACAATGAAATTACAATATACATTTACAAGGCAATTTTTTCCTTTGGGGGCTTTGCCCCCGAACCTCCGCTGGGGGCCCGCTTGCCCCCAGACCCCCTAGCCGGGGGGATAGCCCCCTCGGACCCTGCAGAGGGGGTACCCCCCCTCTGCATTCCCCCGCGTGGAAGAGTGTACATACTTCTGGGGTGTAAATACTTCATGGGGTATAAACACGGCTAAAAGCAAGGACCTTTGAATCAGGAAGATAATCAGGCTCCACAACCAACAAACTTGTGGGAGGCATAACTTTCACATATGAATTCTAGTTGAGGTGATCTTTGCACCGTTGGAAAGCTCTCAAAGTGTAGAACAACATAGAGAGATTGGAAAATTTGTTCACAATTTTTTTACCCCAAAAACAACTAGTTAAGGCATCAAGCGAGCTTTGAAAGCTTATGAACCCCAAATCACAAAATGGGATCTACCCCTAAAACAAGCCCTACTACGTAGAAAGTACCAAAATAACTAAAAATATATATAGTGATGCATTCTAGATCGCTCATATAATTATGGAGAATAACTAAAATCAAGTTCATTGCCATTATAATCTAGGGTTCTTTATCTTAAACACTTTCTCAAACAAAATCTATTTTATTAAACATTATTAACAATAATAATAAATAACTCCCAAGCTAGAGTATAATGATTGTTAGCGCCATTTTGATCCAATTTTTTTAATCTAAAACTTCTTTTCATACAAAGTTTATACTAATAATGCACCATTAACAACATCAAATAATGCCTACGCTACGCAACAATTTGTACCTTTAGCAAATTAAAAAGAAAAAAAATATTAACAAACAAGTTTTGGTGTAAAAGCAAAAGATGTTTTCCTAGAATGAGGGATAATGTTAGCTACTATTATATTGGATTTTTCTCTTATAATATTATACCAGGCATTTGATAATACCAACTTGAAAATGAGTCGAGTGAAGAAATTGTTCTTTGAAAAACAGATAGGTTATTAAGTAGGGAAAATCCCAATTTTTTAAATATTTCTGAAACCACCTTCTTGGACTTATTCGCCCGCTCCACAGAACTGGGAAGTGACAAAAGCTACTTTTTAAAATACTTGTAAAGTCTTTATCGAATAAGATAATAAAAATGGTTTTGTTTATCACTGTCCCCATATCGTAGGGATTGAAAATGAGGCTTGCCAGTAAATGACAAAGATTTAATATTTGTAAAACCTTCCTTGCTTTTATTAAAATATTAAAATAGATTTTATTTATCCCTCTTTCTTTTTTTCCAGGAAGAAAATTATTCTCGAATTTATATTAAGAGATAAATTCCTTTACAATAACTGGAGTTAACAGCAGGAAAATAGACTGATAATCAGAAGGCATTGCTGGCCTATCGCAATCAAATACAGAGTGTTCCCAAGAGGAAAATGTGAGATCACTGATACAAGAAGGCATTGCTGGCCCATCGCAATCAAATACAGAGTGTTCCCAAAAGGAAAATGCGAGATGTGCGCAACAGGAATTGTAGCGGGATCAGTGATGGCCCATCATTGAACAAATAACAATGTTAGTCCTAAGTGAATACTGTAAGGAGGCTTCTTGATGATAATCGCCTTGATCAGTAGTAAACCTGTAACTGTATAATTCAATGCTTATCCTGTGCTGCTAGAATATAACATTAAGGCTCGAATATAGTGATAGTGGAGATGGGGCTATCTATACCATTATCACTATGGTAGACCAAAAGTTTCCCCGCCTCCTGTCCGAGAGCCCTCTTGGATAATGTATCAGCCTCAGAATTGTGACATCTAGGAATATGATGGAAAATAGCGGCAGTGAAGAGGTTGGCCAGCTTTCTGGTTAGTTTCTTCCATCCTTCGATGTGTACGGATTGGAGATTACTCTTGTGGTTAATCCAATCAATTATTATTCTTGAGTCACCGAGAATCAGTAAGTGGTTTAGTGACCAGCTGGAGGCAAGAAAGAGAGAGGCCCATAAACCCATAAGCTCTGCTTTAGTGTTGGATCCGTCCCCACAGTTCATAAACCACTTGGTGACTCTAGATGTATGCGTCTTGAGAGTGCCCCCAGCTCCGCAGCAATGTCCATTGGCCAGAGCTGCGCCATCAAAACAAATAATAGTGGATCCAGGATCCAGCGAGAAATACACAGGCTTATAATGCAAATCTTTGATAGAAGACAGCTTCCAATGAAAGGAGGACAAAATTCGGTGGATGACCGCAACGCATGAGGGAGGACGACCTTCGAATAACATCTGATTGCATTCCAGCCAGATCTGCCAACACACGTGCGCCACCAAAGGGTGTGGGGCCGATCTGGCAGCTAGCCAATTATCTAAACAGTCGGTGAAAGAAACTCCATTCCAGGCCGCCTAAAGAGGGAGGAGCCGAGATAACCAGTTCCAGCAGTTAATAGTGAAAGAGCAGTGTACCATAAGGTGATCAAGGTCTTCAGAATTGTGTTTACAAAGGAGGCAAAGGTCGGGTCCCTGCCAGCCACGTCGACGGAGTGCCTCCCAGGTGAGCACCCGATTTTTTGTACACAGCCAAAAGAGTAAAAGGATCTTGAGTGGTAAAGACCACTTGCAAATCTTCAGTAGACCCGGTGACTCAACAATAAAATTCTGTGATTGAAGTATGGCCTCGTATACGTTCCTGACCGAGAGGCTCCCCGAGCCATCGCCCCCGACCCACAGAAGAGAGTCCTGATCATTGCTGAGTGTGATACCTGCAGAGTTAAGAGATGAGGCGAAGGCGTCCCATTCCTTGGCTAGTGGGTCATGAAGCTGGAGAGAGCTACTATGTAGCCAGCGGTCGGGTAGGTAAGGGGCACAATCGGCCACTTTTAAATGAGCAAGGTGAAAGAAATTTAGAGCATTGAGCTGTGAAATGAGTTGAGAAGAGAGAAGGGAACGGTCTTCCATTCCGAGAATTTTATCTCGCCCAAGTGATATGTCAGTCCCCTCACCTGGTTTCCAACGGAGCCAGTGCAAGATCACTGGCGAGGCTGTGAGCAGACCTTTCCAAAAGGGTGAATCCCTTTGCAGATCAAAGGAGGGCTTCCGAAGCCAAAGTAGGAGTGGAAGGGAACCAAGGTATTTATCGATGATGATTCTGTTCCAAATGTTGTCATGTGTGATGGCACGCCAGAAAGATACAGCCAGGAGAGCCGAGTTGAATATAGAAAGATTTTTAAGCCCCCAGCCTTCAAAATTTTGGGGTCTATCTAGTGCCTGCCAGCTGCATAGGTGGAAGCGATGTTTTCCAGCAAGATCGTTCCACAGGAAATTGTAAGAAAGTCTACGCAGCAGTATGATAATTTTGTTTGGGATTCTTTCTAAGGTCATCCAATAGACATCGAGGCCTTCAAGCACCGATTTGACAAGGATGAACCGTCCACCCAGGGACAACCACTTATTGCACCAAAGGCCGATTTTTCTTTCGAAAAGAGCCACTAACCAGCACCAATCAGCAGAGGAGGATGCTCCCGGTTTCAGTCGGTATCCCAGATATCTAAAACCATCTTTTAGGTCGAAAAAAGAGTAGGGGATGGTAATTTTGAAGGGAGCTAGCTCAGCCTCTGTGAGACCCCAATGATGGATAGAAGATTTTATGGGGTTAAGGGACAAGCCCGTAATGGAGCAGAATAGCTGAAGAACCTCCAAGATCGCCACCCACTCTGGAAGGTCAGCTCTAGCCAAAAGGAGAATATCATCCACAAACATGAGGTGCACCAACCTGAATAGCCTTGAAACCTTTAAACCTGCTATACGATTTTCAGAGATAGATTTTCAATCCTTCCTCTTTCAAAATGGGAAGGATTGAAAATGGACATAGAATGCATCTTTCAATATAAAAAGATAAAAGATTGCCAAACCTCTTATCGAATGACACCTTTCAAAAGTCTTCACAACCTTAAACCAAAGAGCAGGAGGGTCAAATTAACACCTTCAGTAGCACATATTTTATCGATCAAATTTTATTAAATTTTTATATTAATAAAATAAAAAATTAAATTAATTTAGTTTTTTATTTTTTTTAATTTATAAATGATCAAATTTAATATAATTTAGTGATTGACTTTTAATAATGATAATTATTATTGATTACTATTTAAAAATTTAGATTAACCATATGAAATAATTAATTAATACTCACTTTCACTTTTACTCAAAACTTTTGAGTCTTGGCAATTAGCCTATTTCCGTACAGCTAAAAAAAAAACACTTCTTAGCCAAATAAAAGATATTTTATGTATTGCTCTAAGACCAAATAAAACTTACTAAATCTTCCTCTCTTCCTCAAATTGATGAAATAAAAAAAAAAAAAAAAACTCTATAAATATATTTATAGAATTCTAAATCATAAAAATAAAATCTTAACAATAAAAATTCCAAAAGTTTTTACTCTGCCTATTATAATTATATGAAATTTTAATGATTCCTGCCTTATCTTTCATGATTTGTTTTGAACCTTGCAACATGACCTTTCCATGTGCTTAACCTTTGTCGTTGCATGACTCAATGAAATTACCATCAAACTTTGCTGAATTATATCACTTTCATGATTTCTTTTGAACCTTGCAACATGACCATTCCATGTGCTTAACCTTTGTCGTTGCATGACTCAATGAAATTACCATCAAACTTTGCTGAATTATATCACTTTTGATTACTTTCAAGTTTTACTTTTTGGTACTTTTTTATGAAATTTGGAGATATAAATTTGGGTGAAATCACAATTTCAGTTGTTTAAATTGCATTTCTAAATGTATAGATGAATTCAGTGTGCTGAAAAACCCCGGGGGCACTCGAATTATAACAATTTAACCATTGAAATCTACATATCCAACAATTTCTCATGAGATTTCGTTGGATTTCGAGTGAAATTAAACGAAGTAGAACGTTTACAATATGACATTGTTTTATGGTTGGTTTGAGTCGACAATCCTATTCAATCCATCCAATAAGCATGAAGCAAAGTCAAAGGAAGTCAACAATTGACTTTTCTCTATGTCCATTGGATGGACAAAATCTGCAATCGAATTAAATTCGAGTGTTTGAGTCGAACTCAGTTTTTGGTCCAGCAACCCATTCCATCTGTATACCCATTTGGTGAAGGATCATTGGTGAGCTTCGATACATCTTACACTCATCAACTGGCCCAACTAGTATAGATGGCAGACTCTTCAACTATCATATGAGATTCTCCACATCAAGGAATAGGTTGAGAGGCATATTTACAGAAGTGGGAGATATTCTCCAACGGGTGAATTTGATTTAATTGGCATATCTAAGGTTGTTAAAGATATTAAAACTACATTGTCTAACTGTATTATGTTTTTTTGTCCTCCTAGTTGAAATCCAGTGACATAAATCTGTAGGAAATCATAAATTTTGTTTTTTAAATTGCATTTTTGAATGCAGAAATGGATTCAGTGTGCTGAAAAACCCTTGGGGCACTCGGATTATACAAAATTAACCACTCAAATATGCAAATCTAACAATTTATCGCCAAATTTAGGTCAAATATCTCTAAAAAATATACCGAGAAAAAGACAAAAAAATGAAACGTTTAGACTACGACTATTGATCTTTCTGCACTTGTTTTTCCAAATTAACACCTGTCACGAGGGTGCTCAGGAGTTGCTCATTTTTTGGTGACCCTTGTTTATTCAAGAAACAGATCTGCTCATTTTTGGGTGACCCTTGTTTATTCAACAAACAGATCTGCTCAATTGGTTGAATAAGGCCTTTGATGAGCAACCCCATCAATGAACAGTTCATGACCACCTACTGTGTGAGCTCTTGCAATTAAAATCTATCCTTTAATTTCTAGTTTCTCTTCTCTGAAATGTTATCACACTCCATTGTTGAATATAACCAAAATGAAATTTCTTTGGACATGTAATGAATGTATACTGAAAGAAGATGGGTGAAATTACTTGGTATGGTGCAAGATATGATATTTACATTGACTGCACTGGTGTTTGATATTGGAGATTCTTGACTGTTCTGATTATTTATTCCTTGAGCCAAGACTTCACAACGGTAAATAATGGCTCGTCTTCTTTTTTTTAACTGGTTATGGCCGATGGAGAACAACAATAAGAAATTCTAAATGAATGGTTAAGAATACAATGAATGATGCAATGAGTTAAGCAACATTGGAGTCAAACATTTATTTTATTTCAAGGAAGAAGATGGCTATGAAGTCAGT
>ML801573.1:443073-467394 GCA_009831015.1 Picea engelmannii
GGGATACTTCTGGACTGTGTCGGAAAGTGTCTCACTGTGATATGCCACTGGATGCCCATGTTGAGTAAGGACTGCCCCAATGGCATAGTCAGAGGCATCTGTCTCGATCTCAAATGGTTGTTGCAAGTCTGGTAATGTGAGCACCGGTGCAGAGCAGAGGCGATGCTTCAACTCCCCGAACGCCTTCTGTTGAGATTCGGACCAAGATAATTTTGCTTTAGCTCCTCCCTTGGTGACTTGACTCAAGGGCCAAGTGATAATGAGAGAATCCCAACACAAACCTACAGTAGAAATTGGTAAGACCTAAAAAGATGCGGATCTCTGTTAGGGTGGTTGGGGCTGGCCAATCTCAAATGACTTGGATCTTTGCTGGATCCACATGCACCCCCCGCTCATCAATAATGTATCCCAGATACTGAACCTGGGTCATGCCAAAAGTGCATTTCTCCAAATTGGCACACAACTTGTGTTGTCGCAGCGTTTGGAAGACATGTCGGATGTGGTGGAGGTGTTCTTCCCAAGTTTGGCCGAAGATCGGAATGTCATCCAAGTACATCACTACAAATGAGTTGGTGAATGGTCATAGGATGTCGTCCATTAGCCTCATGAAGGTTGCAGGGGAATTCATCAACCCGAATGGCATGACCAACCATTCAAAAAAGCCCTCCTTGGATTTGAAGGTAGTCTTCCACACATCAGAGGGTTCGATTGGTACCTGGTGATACCCCGACTTCAAGTCGATCTTTCTGAAATATTTCACCCCCTTGAGTTGGTCCAGAAGTTCATCAATCTGTGGGATCGGGTACCTATTCTGAACAGTGATCTTGTTCAGTGCCCGATAGTCAATGCAAAGTCTCCAAGTCCCATCCTTCTTCTGCACCAACACAATCGGGCTCCCACAGGATGATGAACTCGGTCGGATGTGACCTTTCTGCAATAGCTCCTGAATCTGCCTCTTGATATATTCATTCTCCATAATAGAGCACCGGTAGATGGGTCCATTGGGAAGCGGCGCACCTGGGGTCAGATCGATGGGGTGCTTGACCTGGCAGTGTAGAGGCACCCCTGCGGGAGAGGTGAAGATGTCCTCGTACTCCTCCATGAACTTATCCATATGTTGTTTTCGTGCAGCGGGGCCCTGTCTGGAGGTCATGGCCATAGTCTTCCTCTTTCCCTAAGAGCGGATCATCAGGAAAACAAATTTCCTAGTTTTGGAAATGAGCTTACTGCATTGTTTTGCAGTAACCAAAGAGATGGTGGTAGGCGGTGCTATCTCCAGTATCCTATACAACTTATTGCCCAAGGTGATAATAACAGCATGAGGCCTGGACTCATAAACAACATGTCACTTCCACAAGTACAGTTGGCCTAATAATACATCGGAAACATCAAGAGGAGCAATGTCACATAATACCTCATCCGTGAAGGGCTTGATGTTGTAGGGAAGGCGACATTGTTGGTTGACGCGGAGGTCCTGTCCTTGGTGCAACCACCCGATGGTGTATGGTTGTGGGTGTGCTGTGGTTGACAAGCCTAGCCGCTTCACGACCTCTACCGAGATGAGGTTCTTCTGGCTCCCACTGTCGACAATGAACCGCAACAGGAAACCCTTTACCCACATCTTGGAATGGAAGAGACGCTCCGCCTCCTCTGGATCTTCTGGTTCCTCCTTCTGGATCTTCATGGTGGCAACAGTGGCATTGGGCTCCGCATCGATAATCTGCTTCACCCTATCATTCCCCTTGTCGGGTTCTGATTCAAAGTAGGATCATGCATCTGATTCAGAAGCCTTCAACTAGGCTACCAGTGACTACTTGGCCCGACACTCACTTGTGTTGTGAGTGGAGCTCTTATGGAACTCACACCACTTCCCCGTGTCCTTTTTTGGCTTCGTGGTGTTTTTCTTTGCTTGTGTCTTTGGCGGGTTATCTTGGGCCACCCCGCCTTGGCTTGGTCCTTTGTTCTGCGGTTTGGGGGTACCTTTCCCTTGCTTCTGATTCGCAGACCCAAAGTCTCGCTTTTTCTGTTTGAACTTCTTCTCAATCTTGGCAGCATCTCGGTATGCCACACCAAGCGAGGAGATGTCAAGGAACTACATTTCCTCCTAAATGTATCTGTGCAGACAACTGCGGTACTTTAACACCAAATGTTTCTCTGAATCTTTGATACCCAACTTTGTGCGTAGGGTATGAAACAGATTCATCATCTCATGCACATCTTGGTCCCTTTGCTGCCGCAGCATAGTCCATTGTATGTATTTGTCCCCATAGCTCCCCATGGGATAATATTGTTCCTTGATGGCATCTCAGAAAGAATTCCAAGTGGGTGTAGCCGAGAACAGAGAGGGTTCCCCCTCACCCTGTTTCTTCGAGTAGGTTTCCCACCAGTCCTTGACATGGGGGGTGGCTTTGAGGAGTGCGAAAATAATCCTTTCTCGATCAGGAAATTCATGAACCAAGAAATATCCTTCTAACATATTCAACCATCTATCTATGGCATCTGCATCTATTTGGCCCTCAAATATGGGAATGTCAAAGTTTACTTGTACCTTAAAAGGAGTGGCGCCTCCAGAGTGGTTGTTGGTTGTCGATGCACCGCTAGTGGGAATCCGTTGAAGAATCTGGGCAAAGTTGTCCATCATCACGTTCCTTTGTTTCTCGAGGGCCTCCTCGAGCAACATTTTGATAGGATCTCCTGCTCCCTCATATTTCTTTTCTTCCCCCATGGGCGGTCGTCGGGGTTTGCGAGACTGATCTTGCAAAGGTTCAACCAGATCGAGCCCCAACTCCTTATACCCCGACCTCGTTGGGGACATGCAAAGAAAGATCGAGAACGAGCAGGCCGCTCTGATACCACTGATCTGGATTTATGTAGGAACATAATGAAATACAGAAATACACATAAACGCAGAGATGCAGCGGAAATAAGACTTCATTTCATTAATAACAAATCACTGAAAAATGCTTGCAGACATAATGGAAATAAACTAGCTAGGGCAATGGTAGCTTATCTCTGAGAAGAGATGTGGCGGCTACTGGCCTCTGAACTACCTGTTACAATGAGGCTCGAAGGCCTATATATTACTGAGAAACAATGGAAAACCCTAAACATCCAAAAGCCTAACCCTAGGAGATGAAACGCCAGAATATGGGCCCCGTTGGGGTAAATTGGTACATCAATTTCCCGGGGTCGTAACTTTGGCATACTATCTCTGTTTGACGCACACAATACATCGTTAGAAATATCTATCCGAGGACTACACTGTTGATAGAGAATATCGAGTCCGAAACAGACTCATATTCGTCGGAGCATTCATCCCCAAAAAACATCGTTTAGGGCCTCAAAACAGCTCCGAAAGTTCAGGACCCGAAGAACTGCTAAAAATAGTAAATTGTGCTACAATTAAGGAAACTAAAAAACTGAAAGAAACAATGGTGTGGGTCCAAGTGGAATAGGTGGGTGGCCACCAATATCCATCTGGATCATCGGTCAATCTGCGGCTCTACAATGATGCATTTTGAAATTGAAAATGTTTGGTATAGCGAGTTTAGATTTGGAAGTTAAGTATTTTTTTTATGTAATTGTTTTCTCATTCTACGTGGTTATTGAGAAGTTGATATAGATCTTAAATTTTATAGTCTATGGATTGATGGTTGGTTTACACATGTTTTATTAAACATTGTTTTGTGGTGAATGATATTCTCGTTCTTTGAATTAAGGGATGAGCAACAAGCAGTAATGGTGGTAACTGTGTTCATTGGGGCAATGATTTAGGTCATGTTTGTTTGTTTGGTCTAATTGCATATTAATTACAAGGAATTTACTGGTAAATTGCTAACCATATTTGGTCGTACAATAATTTAGGTCAGTAGTAAACTAAACGTTGTACGAAATGAACTTCCCGATGATTGCCCCTATCCCATCTCCGACTGTCAGACAATACCTCAGCGATCGAACCCTACCTCCCGTGGCTACAAACTTGCCATTTATGGGACTTGGGACCATGTCATGTAAGTTATAATATCTATTATTATAAAACCATTTAGTTGAACCACATAACAATTGGCATGAGAGTAGGAGGTCAATACATTTAGTTTCACAAACTGCCATATGGGACAAGACAACATGCTCATGAAAATCTTCTTGATAATTTTCTTCTAGGTGTAATACATTTTAACTTGGGAGATTGTCCTTTGAGATTTATCTGAGAAAGTTTCATGGTTAGATATTTTATTGTTATTAATTTTTTGCATTTCAAAATTATGACTTTATATAGTTCTTTTTATGGATAAGTGACGCAAGTGTTTCAATAAGTGTATGAGAAATAATGGATTCTCGTACATGCTAATAAATCCAAATTGAATACATCCTTCCTAATATGATTAATGATTAGATATAATCTATGTTTACTTAAACTATGTATCCTTATATTATGTCCAAACTTTGTCTCTTATATAAAACTAATAATTTGTTTCCTATGTAAAACTAATAATATGCATTGTTGGTTGTGTAAGAACTCATTGTTGGTTTTGTAATAAGATACACCGCACCTACCTTTTTCCTCGCATGGATGAAGGCTCACATTTGTTGGAAAAGATTGTCGACGCCCAGCCGCAAATTTCCACATATTACCATAAACTCTTTCCCAACCCGTCATTGGTTGATGAAATGTCAATCCAGTTCCATCATTGATTAATCCTCTTGATCAACTTGTCAATCCAGTTCCATTCTTGGTTAATCTGGTTGATCAAGTGATCGATCTGAGTACCTCCCCAGTCGATTTGGTCCATCAAGTGGTCGATTTGATATTTCCATCAGTCGATCCCACTCCTCCTTTTAAGAGTGAGGATGTCAATCAGGTCTTTCTTGTTACTGTGGATTCGTCTGAACAAGGGGGTACTTCATCCGTCCCAATGACACCCCCTTCAAGCAATGGGATGATTTCCATTGATTGAAATCATCTAACAGAACCTTGTCTTCCTTCCTACGTTCCTTTCGAGATCATAGTTGAATTTTGTGGTAGGGTCATAGTACCTAACACTATAATAGACGAAGGTTCTTTTGTTAGCATCTTTTCCTTGAATTCTTGGCAAGCTCTTGGTTCCCCTCAACTTGCGCCGGTGACTCAGAATCCGTTAGCTTTTAAAAAATGGATTGCTCAACCTTTAGATATCCTTCCTCAGTTACATATTACTTTAGGAGGGAAAACTATCTATATCGATGTGATGGTAACTATATATATTTTCAATATAAATAAACTATCTATATTTAGGGATCCTTCCTCAGTTACCTATTACTTTAGGAGGGAAAACTATCTATATTTATGTAACTAAGTCTTTGTTTATTGTAAAAACACCTATATATACATTCTATTAGGCCTCTTTGTTTATTTGTAAAAATACTTGTATATACATTTCCAATATAATCGATATCCTATGTTGGGGGATGAGAGTGAGGAATGCCACCGGGGCGTGCCTGTATGATGGACTAAATGTGAATTTGAAGTGTTTGAGGAGGATGGAAATCACTATCTTGGCTTCCAGAACTGCAAAATTTTGGCCAAGACACACTCGCGGTCCACTGGACAAGGGAATGAAGGCAGGAAGATGATTTCTTGTGACAGCTGCTACTCCATTGAGCTGGATGTAATGAACAATTTGGTGAGCTAGCTATAGCCCACGAGACAATAACCAGACCCTACAAAAAACTGCTTAGCGACAAAGATGGATGGCACGAAATAGTGTCTATAATGTGTAGTCAATGGTTGGGGCGAAAGTCTTGTTTTTTGGTTTGTTCGAACCATCTCAACTGCGGAATTCCCCTCCGGAGCCACTCATAACCAAGTCGTTTGAATGAACAACCCGACGGGCTATATAGTTCATCTCTCGTTTCCCAATCCTGCCAGAGTTGGTCCTGAAACCCGAATTTGATATTTGTCTCTGAAACACTTAGGCTTGAACTCATTTTCATCGCCACCCCAATACTTTGGATTTCTATGGACTGATAATATGTCTGCTATCACACTCACACCATTGGGAATCACCATTTCTTCTCCCAATTTCAAGTCCTTAAATGCTTGTCTTACGACTTTGTCAACGAAGATGGCTTAATAAGGGATGTATAATAAGTGATGTAAGAAAATTTATTTTCCTCTCTTAACTACTACATGTTTGGTTAGACAATTCGAATCAAATCATGCTTTTAGGCAAATTTATTTAAATTTACTAACTTTATAAGTTTGTTCCCCTTTAAATACAATTTAATACATATGATCTATTTACTAATCTTAATGGTATGTATGTGATGGAATAAACCAATTATATATATATGATATATTTATTAATCTTTGGATAATTTGAATCAAATCATGCTTTTAGGCAAATTTCTTTAACTTTATTAACTTTGTAATTTTGTTCCGCTTTAATCACAATTTAATACATATGATCTATTTACTAATCTTAATGGTATGTATGTGATGGAATAAATCAATTTGATATATATGATATATTTACTAATCTTCGAAGTAAGTATGTGATTTGATATATATGATATATTTAGTAATATTCGAAGTAAGTATGTGATGGAATTGGCAATTTGGATTATGAAAGTATGCCTTTAATTTCTACACTAAACATGATTCACAGGTTGTAATGTTGTCTTTTATAAAAGTTGTGTTTGTGAGGGTTTGCTTTATCTAAATGTCATTTAGATATAAGAAATTAATGTAGTAAACCTATTAAGATTTTGAGATCATATAATAACATTAAAATGGTGGATAATGTTTTTGGTCTTTGTACATCCAACATGGTATTACTTTCTAGCATACATTTACGTGTTATTTACAATAGTATAGAGTTGTTGAAAGGAAAAATATTGTTCTTGTGGAGATGGCCACGAGAATGTTGCATGTTACGGATTTGGACTTTGCATTTTAGGATGAAGGTATGTGTTGTGATTGTTATGTTTTTAACATGATACTCACTAGAGACTCGAGAGAGATGACTTCTTTAGAGCCACATAGGGGTCACAAACCTTCAGTTTCTTTTTCATTCTAAGGTATTTGGATGTGATGCTAAGGCCCACATTCTAAAACAAAAGAGGATGAACTTGGACCCCAAAATTCATAAGTGTGTATTTCTAGGTTATAGAGAAGAGGTTACAGATTTTGAGCTATATGATTACATATCTAAAGATGTCTTCCTTTGCAGGGTGTTCAAATTAAAGAAAAAATGTGTTCTCCTCCTCCTTTATTCTTTTGATAATTCTCCTACAAATGGTGTTTCCAACATTTTCCTTGTTTAAATACATTTGAAAGTGCCAAATATAATATTTGTAAGGCATCTAAAAATCCATAGCAAGATTGTAAATGGATTCTTCTCCTATGCAAAAGGTTATGGAGACTTTTGATCCTCAATCTTACGAGGAGACCCATGGACAACAAGTTTGAGGGGATGTAATGACAAGGAACAACACATGGGATTTAGTTCCTCTTCCCTTAAAGGAATAATCTTATTGGATGCAAATGGATATATAAAACTAAGTTTTTAACTAATAGATGTGTTGAGAAGCATAAGACATGATTGATAATGAAGTGTTTCTCTTACATCCAGGGTATTGCTTATTTCGAGACATTTTCTCCTAATACAAAGATTATTTCCATACACCTTGTGCTTTCTCTACTATAAATTTATATTTTTTTCCATACACCTTGTGCAAAAAAAATATAGATTTTCTTAGAGTGAATGGAAATAGGTAGAAACTATAGTTACAAAATTGAACAAGAGCTCAGAGTAAGAGTTGAAATTGGACTCAACAAAAATCACTAAGTAGAATAATAAATATTTTCATGTTTGGGTATAAAAACTTATAAAGGTACTCGTTGATTTTCTCATCTGGTTTGCAATTAAACCTTGCAAACTGTCAAAAAATCTGGGCCAACACAAAAGCCATATTTTTAGACCCTCAATTACTTGAGCATCAAGCTTGTTCCTACCGATTCAAAGTTGTCTGAAGCAAGTATGAATTTCTAGCAAATCAATTCATCTTGTTTCTATGAAAAGCAAAGTTTGACTTGGAAGTCCTCTATAACTTGGCCAAGTTTTGTCACAAGACTTAAAAACCTTAGTTTTCTTCCTAAGAGAAAGAAGTATCATTTTTCCCAAGATCTAAAAATACTTTAATTCATGTGAGAATTTAAATTGACACCAAAATAGACAGCTCTCACGTTTACAAGTTTACAATTTTCACAATAAAGTAACCATATTTAGTTTTTGAACTCATTGCATATTTAAAATATAATGTGAGGTATATCTAGGTCTTCCCTTTTTTAGAAGATATATGTAATTTATCTTACAAATAATTAATGTAAAATTAGTTCTAGCTAACATCAATGACATGGTTTTGTATTTATTAGTGATTAATGATGATAATAAAATTTGTCATCTATTTTATTGCATTTTCATATCAAATTGTAATTAGATGATATCTAATTTTTTTGTTTTTACAATATACTTGGAAAAATTTATACATTATTCATTTCTCTATATTATCTTTGTTTCATTGATTATTCTCTCACTAAATATCATGATAGTCGTAAAAATATATGTTACTTAGTATTTTTTAGCGTTCCCTTTCCCCGCTTCGGAGGTATGCTAGAAATATTATACCATGCATTTGATACTACCAACTTGAAAATGACTCGAGTGAAGATATTGTTCTTTGAAAAAACGAAAGGTTATTAATAAGGGACAATCCCAATTTTTTAAATATTTATGAAACCACCTTGGAAGAAGAGATTTGAAATTGGACTTATTCACCCCGCTCCCCATTACTAGGAAGTGACAAAGATACTTTTTAAAGTAATTGTAAAATTTTTATCTAAGAAGATAATAAAATTGGTTTTGTTTATCCCTCTCCCGATATTGTAGGGATTGGAAATAGGCTACGAGTAAATGACAGATTTAATATTTGGGAAACTTTTTTTTATTAAAATATTAAAATAAATTTTATTTATTTTTCTTTTTAAATGGGAAGGATTGGAAATGGAGGTAGAGGGTATCTTTTAATATAGTTCAAATTGAGAGGGGTAGAGGTTCCTTGTCTCATAAACAAAGGAGTCTCATACACCAATTTGGTGTCTAGCTTGGCAGTGATCTTAAAATTATATTACTAAAGAAAAAGAGTCAAATTAACATCTCGAGGAACACATATTTTATTATTCCAATAATACAAAGATCAAAATATATTAAATTTTTGTTGGAACATATAATTCTTAATCTAATATGCTTGCTAATGTATTGAGAGGTAAAGCTAATCTCTACATGAGTTGTGTGATCTTATTCTTAAGAGGTTGTTACAGAGTTGGATTTGTGAGATCCTAGTTTGGTGTGTGGTTGAGATATTCTCTCAACCTCTCCAATTATCTTTGGAATAAGTTAGAACTGATAACAACCTATGTGCTTTATATAATAGAGTTTAATGTATTGATATTTACAGTAATTGAATATTTGTGTATTATATTTACTCTTCCATTTTATCAATTTTTATATTAATAAATAAAAAATTAAATTAAATTAAATAAATTTTTATTTTAAGTTTTTTTTTTTAATTTATAATTTTTTTAAATGATCAAACTTAATATAATTATAATTAATGATTAACCACTAATAATGATAGCTATTTTTGGTTATTATTTTAAAATGTGGATTAACCATATGAAATAACTAATTAATGTTGAATTTTCTATATGAGATGATATTGTATATGAATATATTGTTACAATGATGAGTGTTCCATATATATAGAACATATGGTGATCATCCATGAAAGGATGTATCCCTTGGATAATAAATATATATATATATATATGGAACACTCATCATAAATAACTACTTATTTATGATATATATTTATACCTTATATAAATATATTAGTACATTAATAATATTGTTTAATATTTAATAATCATATTATTAATTATTAATCTAGTAGAATGTATTTCCGATACTGCCCAAACATCAACACTCCCTCTCAGCGAGGGAGACATTCTACATTATGCCAAGTTTACCTCTAAAAATTACCTATAGGTAGCTCTCAAATGGCTTCAACATGTCACCACGACATCCACTACCTCGCAATGCATCTATACCTCATCATGTGTACCCTTGTGACTTCATAGCCAATGCATCCAAGGCCTGTAGGTAGTTCTCAAATAACTACAACACGTCCCCAAGACATCCTCTAGCCTGCAATGCATCAATACCTGATCATGTGCACCCTCAGTTTCAGTACTAGCCCTTTTTCATGTTGGATGAGATCCACCTGTCTCAGTGCAAACCCTTTTTCATGTTGGACGAGAACACTCAGTGCCAACCCTTTTTCATGCTAAATGAGTTCCACCTATCTTAGTGCAAACCATTTTTCATGCTGGATGAGAACACTCAGTGTCAACCCTTTTTCATGTTGGATGAGTTCCACTTGTCTCAGTGCCAACCCTTTTTCATGTTGGATGAGAACATTCAGTTCCATCCCTTTTTCATGTTGGATGAGTTCCACCTGTCTCAATGCCAACCCTTTTTCATGCTGGATGAGAACACTCAATGACAGCCCTTTTTCATGCTGGATGAGTTCCACCTGTCTCAGTGTCAACCATTTTTCTTGTTGGATGAGAATACTCAGTGCCAACCCTTTTTCATGTTGGATGAGTTCCACCTATCTTAGTGTCAGCCCATTTTCATGTTAAATGAGAACACTCCCTCTAAAGAGGTACCACGCCAAGCTTGTCCCTGAAGTACTCAAACTTCATCCTTGACAGTGGCTTGGTAAAAACGACTGCAACTTGATCCTCTATAGTCACGAAACTAGAGTCTAATTGCTCCCTTCTGCACCATATCCCTGATATAGTAATATCTGATGTCGATATGCTTCGACCTGTCATAGACCACAGAGTTCTATGATGACTTTATGCAACTCTGGTTGACACACCAAATGTAGGTTGCCTCCAGTCCGAGACCAAATAACCCAAACATCAGTTCTCGAAGCCATACTACTACTGCACATGCTACCAAATACTCAGCTTCAACCGTACTGAGCGCCACACATGAATTCTTTCTTCCATAGATGATTTTAGGGGCTAAATTTCGCAAATGGGCTAATTTTCTATGGTTTTCCCCAAAAAAGATTCGCTAATTTCTATTTTTTATAAAAATGATTCTCCCAAATTCTGTAGAATAAAATTATTTTACCTATAAAATTGCCAATATTTGATAGAAGCTATATTAAATCCTTATAAATTTGAATATTTTTACAAAACTATCGCCAAACATTTTGCATTTTTCATATTGAGGACTAGTAAGATTAGCCCATGTTTCTACATTTTAATATAAATTTCCATCCTTAAAATTATCTCTGCTTCCTGCATCCGACAGAGTCTCCTGCTCCTTATTGTAGTGCCCAAATCCCTCTAGATTTGACCATCTGGATCCCTCTCAAGCAATGAATATCAACTGGATCTTCAACCTGCTAACTTGATCACTTGTCCTCCAGAACAAGTCTCGTCATCCTCTTCTTATAGGTCTCACCTACAAGTCAAATTTTGTCCAATAGTCAGCAATTTCCGAATCCACACTACTTCACGAATTGCTGCACATGCTACCACATACTCTGCCTTATCCATACTAAGTGCTACACACAACTGCTTCTTGTTGCTCCATGAAACCATACTGGAGCCTAGACTGAAGCAATTTTCCGAAGTACTCTTCTAATCAGGAATATTGTCGGCCCAATCTGAATATGAATATCCATATAACTTGAACTCATGGTCTATCACATACCTGAGACCAAAATCCAATGTACCTTAAGGTACCTCATTACATGTTTTGTTGTGACCAAATGAACCTACCTGGGTTGCTCCATATATTGACTTAGGGTGTTCACAACAAAACATATATCCGGTCTTGTGTTTGTCAAGTTCATCAACGAACCCACCATCTTCCTGTATAAAGTAGCATCCACAACCTCTGAAGTCGTGTCATCCAAAAGCTTCATATTTGATTCCATCGGTGTAGCCATCGATTTATAGTCCATCATCCCGAACCTCTTCAGGACCTCCACAACATATTTTCCCTGGCCTAGGGAGATTTAACCTGAATTTTTCCATACCTCAAGACCCAAAAAACAATGCATCATCCTGAGATATTTCATCTCAAACTCAGTAGATAGTTTTCTCTTACACTCTGAGATTATCTTTTCCATGCCTGTTAGAAACAAGTCATCCACATACAATAGTAGTATTATCGGACCATCATCCACCACCTTAAAGTAAAGGTTAGGATATGCGCTACTCTTTGTAAATCCTAAGCTCATCAGAAAACTGTCGATCGTTCCATACCATGCTCTAGGTTATTGCTTTAATCCATATAAATCCTTCTTCAATATTCACACATGCGTCTCCCTGTCATGTACCTCGAACCCTTGTGGCTACTCCACATACACTTCATCTTTTATTTCACCATTCAAGAAGGATATCTTCACATCCATTTGATGCACCTTTCATTTTATCACTGTGGCCAATGAAAGTATAGTCTTGATCAAGGTATATCTCACCACAAGAGAGAATCCTCGATCCAAAAATCTAGCATTATACTTTGCAATACTTCCATCAATTGTATGTTTTGTTTTGTAGTTCCATTTTGAACTTACTATTGATTTCTCCTTCGGTCTGGGGACCACATCCCAGACAACATTCTTTACTATGGACTGATATTCCTCCCCCATGGCATCCTCCCATACCATTTTTTTTTTACCCTCTTCATAACTGGATGATTTTGCATCCATGATATCCTGGGATGGAATCCTTTGGTTCCATCTCTCTCATATCTGCAACTCTAGGAATTCCATTCTCCTCATCATGAGATTCCTCTACACGATCTTGTTTTGACCTGTGAAAGGCCACATCCATAGTCACTGGAATTGTCTCTACTATCTGGCATAGTCCCATCTCGGGAGGTACGTCACGTCTGACAATGTCACTTCATGACATCATGTTTCACTTTCTGCATGAGCCAATTGACTCCCTCTGAGTCTAATGTCATACCATCTTCATGTCCTTATTATCACTTGGTTTGTCTTCTTTCGATTTTTTAACATCGTGGAATATATTGCTATGCCCCAAAACTTGGCCACGAATGGACTGAAATCACACGTTCCTATCCCGAAGCACTCTTTCATAGAAACGATGGTGATAAGACCAGGACGTGAACCTCCTCGCAGCTTTGAATTCTATGTGGTTGAGGTAGAAACCCCTCGTGATTTTGAGTGTGGCTCTACAAAAAACATACCAATATCTTCGTGTATGCCCTTGACAACCATTGCTAGATTGTTACATTGAGAGAAAAAGTATATAACTTCTAATATTGCACTCACATATCGTTTGATGGAAAAAGTCTCTTGATTTTGTTGTATCGATACTTGAAGCTTTCTATAATCTTATTTATCAATTCATCTTTGGTATCATTATATATCTTGAAAAATCAATCGCTATCGCAAGATCGAACTTTGAATCGTTTTCCTCTTCTTAGCGATAGCCCACAATCACACTTGGAACCTTTAGCTCATAAACTGATACTGGTATCGCCTTCTTGAAACTACATAGACTTCGTCAATCTGCATGATAACGATGATGCTCATCTTATTTGTTGGGCCAATTCGCAATCTTCCTTTCGCACCATCACTATCCCAAACTACTATGTAATATTATGTTGATATTTATAGAGCTCGATTTAAGTGCTAAAAGGAGGGGCTGCTTAGGAATTGCTCTTTTTTGGTTGATCCTTGTTTATTCAACAAACAAATCTGCTCAAATGGTTGAATAAGGCCTTTGATGAGAAGCCCCATAAATGAACAGCTCATGAACACCTAATGTGTGAGCTCTTGCAATTAAAACCTACCCATCACGTGTCTCCTTTGACAACTAGATTTTCTTCCTTCAAATTCTAGTTTCTCCAATTTGAAATGTTATCATGTTGCATCAACTAGAATTTATTCCTTCAATTTCTAGTTTATCCGCTTTGAAATTTTATCATGTTGCATTGTTGAATATAACGAAAATGAAATTTCTTCGGACCTATAATGAATGTATATTGAAAGAACATGGGTGAAAGTACTTGGTATGGTGCAAGATCTGATATTTACATTGACTGCACTGGTGTTTGATATTGGAGATTCTAGACTGTTCTGATTATTTATTCTTTGAGCCCATACTTCACAACATTAAAGTCCTTTTTTCAATTTGTTTTAATTGGTTATGACCGATTGAGAACAACAATAAGAAATTCTAAATGAATGGTTAAGAATACCATGAATGATGCAATCTTTTTTTAATTTGTTTTAATTGGTTATGGCAATTGAGAACAAAAATAAGAAATTCAATGGAGTCACACATTTATTTCAATGGAGAAGATGGCTATAAAGTCATTCATTATTTTCTTTTATTTTTTTAAAACTTTTTTTCACTTTGTGTCAGATTTTGTCGAGTTTGGAAGTCTTTTGGATAGTAAAATTTCCTCCACTGGCTCTCATCCTCAACTTTTTCCCCATGAGATTTGAACCTATGATCTAATAAGAACTAAACCCACACAAACCAATTTCTCTCTATCGATATATTTATTAATTGATTTTCATTATCCTAGCTATCATTCTATAGTTTAATTTCACTACTTCTAATATCATTTAGTTTATAATTTCCTTAATTTGCACCTCATAATTTCTTGTTCTCTTACTATTTCATCTTTTATTTTCTCATATATTCTCTGGGTCAATAATTACTTCATTATAATATTCCCAACTTTTTTTATTTAAATTAAAAATAAATTAATTTTAATTTTCTTCTCAACATTTTTCAACTGTTATTTCCTAATTTTAATCCTCTATTTCTACTCTTCAACATACTCTTTTCTAATCACTTAGTTTCTCTTGGGCTGATGATGATGGGTGGAGTATCCATCCAAAACATTTCAAAACTTTTTGTTAACCTAGTCAGCCACAAACCTTAACTAGTACACAACAGATAATACAAAACACATCATATCAATTGAAAAAACGATAAAAGAAACGCAGAAATTTACGTTGTTCGCCCAACTTCGGGCTACATCCACCAAGCAAAGGTATTGATGTTTCTCGCTATTCATTAATGGAGGTTTTATAGTTTTTATAACTCACTCCCCTCTTCTCACATACATTGAACTAATAATTCGCCCACGTTTACAGTCATAGATAAGCCTACTTACTAACTGAGTAGTAAATGCTCTCCTATGCATGCTCCAGCGAAATTGACACATACACAACTGAATCTTGAAGAAGAGGAGTTGATGTAGATGATTGTTCCTCGAATTCAGGGGTTATGTTGTCAACCGTTTCAACAATCTCCACCTTGACAACAAATTTATCTGATACCTTGCTCATTATTTTATTCTAGCACTTTTTCTGCAAGCCAGGAGAAGCCAAGCACCATCGTAGCTTCTCTAAAAGTATTGGTTTTGTGAACATGTCTACGCAGTTCTCTTTTGTATGAATTTTTTCAAGAGAAAATCCACCTTCATCGATGACCTGTCTTACAAAATGGTACTTAATAGGAATATGTTTAGTTTTACTGTGGTAGGATGGATTCTTGGCCAAGTGAATAACACTTTGACTATCAAAAAGTAGCTTTACTTTGTCCTGCATCCTTCCAAACTCACCAAACAAACCTTTTAACCAAACCGCCTCTTTGCAAGGATGTGAAGTAGCTATGTATTCTGCTTATGTAGTGGATAAAGCAACCATGTTTTGTAGCTTTGACATCCAACTAATAGCTCCACCTGCAAGAGTAAAGACATATCCTGAAGTTAACCTCCTCTTGACCAAATCACCTGCAAAATCAGAATGAACATATCCACAGACTAACTCGCAACCAATGTTATAGGTGATACAGTAATCATTAGTGCCCTTTAAATATCGAAGCACCCATTTCACTGTTGCCCAGTGCTCTTTACCTGGATTTGTCATATATATGCTGACAACCCCAACTGCATGTGAAATGTTTGGCCTTGTACTAACCATCGCATACATTAAACTTCCTACTACATTAGCATATGGTATTTGAGACATATATTCATTTTCTTCTTTTTTACTAGGACATAAACTTGAAGAAAGCTTAAAATGGGAAGCGAAAGGGACTGAAACTGGTTTCACACTATTCATACCAAACCTCAAAAGTATTTTCTTGACATACTTTTGTTGTGACAACCAAATCTTACCATTCCCCATGTCTCTGAATATCTCCATGCCCAAAATCTGCTTTGTTGCTCCTAGATCTTTCATATCAAACATCCTAGCCATTTGAGCCTTTAACCTGTTGATCTCAGTTATGCTTTTGCTTGCTAAAAGCATATTGTCAACATACAATACTAAGATAATGAATATGCCATTATTTAATTTCTTAAAGTGAACACAATGATCATACTCACTCCTTGTATAATTCTGGCTCATCATGAAAGAGTCAAATTTATTGTACCGTTGTCTGGGCGACTTCCTCAGACCATACAATGATTTCTTGAGCCTGCAAACAAATTTATTGTTGCGACTCTGAAAGAACCCTTCAGGTTGTTCTGTGTAAATTTCCTCATCCAAATCTCCATGTAAGAAATCAGTCTTAACATCTAGCTGCTCCAACTCAAAACCAAGTAATGCAACTAATTCTAACACAATTCAAATTGAAACGATCTTAACAACTGGTGAAAAAATCTCATGAAAGTCAATACCTTCTTTCTGAGAATATCCTTTTGCAACCAACCTTCCTTTGTACCTTTCTACCTTATCATCAACACCCTTCTTAAGCTTGTAGACCCACTTGCAACCTACATTTTTCCTCTCTTGGAAGTTCTACCAGGTCCCATGTAGAATTCATTTCTAAAGCATTCATTGCTTCTTTCCATTTTTCACTCTTAGAACCCTCCACAATTTCCTGATAGCACGAAGGTTCATCATCATTAGTACTTAAAGAAACTAATGAAACAAAATCATCATACCTTCTTGGAGGAACTCTGACCCATGTAGACCTCCTTAGGGAAGTTTGTGGCTCATCCACTCTCTGTTGATTATCGTCATCATCCATGTTTTCCTCTGCAGGAACCTCTTCATGAACACCTTCAGAAACTTGTTCATGTTCACTTTTATCTGTAGTTGAATAAGTTTCAAACTGAATCTATTGATATTTCGGTACTTCTACCTGTTTCATTTAAGCATCTTCATATGATTTGATGAGAGATGATTCATCAAATATTACATCTTTTTTAATGGTGATCTTGTGGGCAGTAGGATCCCACATCCTGTACCCCTTAATATCATCACCATATCCAACAAAGATAAGCATTTTTTATTTTGGATCTAATTTAGAACGCTGATGTTTCAGAATTAGAGCATAGGCTTCACAACCAAAAACTTTAAGATTAGAATAATTACAAGGGTGACCTATCCATACCTCTTCAGGAATCTTGCACTCTATTGTTGTTGATGGTGATCGATTCACTAGATAAAAAGTTGTAGATACTACTTCTTCCCACAGTTCCTGCTGCAAGTTGGCATTACTAAGCATACTCCTTGCTCTCTCTAGAAGAGTCATGTCCATGCGTTCAACAACTTTGTTTTGCTGAGGAGTATAGGCAGTAGTTTTATGCCTATCAATCTGAAACTCCTTGCAATACTTCTCAAATTCCATTGATGTAAATTCACCACCATTATCAGTTCTTAAACATTTAATGGACCTACCAGTTCTCTTTTCCACTAAAGCTCTAAACTGCTTGAAAATAGTAAACACATCAACCTTTCTTTTCAACATATAGATCCACACCTTCCTAGAGAAATCATCTATAAAAGTAACAAAGTATGATGATCATCCATACAAAATAGTAGGGGATGGTCCCCAAACACAAGAATATATATAATCAAGGATTCCCTCACTGGTGTATCTTCTGGTTTTAAATTTCTGCCTATTTTGTTTTCCATAAATACAGTGCTTGCAGAAATCTAACTTTAAAGACTTTAGACTAGGAAGTAACTTGCGATCAGATAATACCTTCAATCCTCTTCCGCTCATATGGCCCAGCCGTTGATGCCCCAGTAAAAAAAAATCATTGTCATTCTCGGATACAACTGTTGCATGATCTGACTCGATTATTCCTTCTAACAAAAACAACTTTCCAACCTTCTTCACTTTCATAACCAGTAGGATTCCTTTGTAGACCTTCATAACTCCACTTTGAACAGTACTTTTATATCCTTCAGTATCTAAGACTCCTAAAGAGATTAGGTTCTTCCTAAGCTCAGTTACATGTCTCACATCAGTTAGTATCTTAATTGATCCATCAAACATCTTAATTCTAATGCTACCAATTCCCACAACTTTACATGATATATCATTTCCCATGTAAACAATTCCATCATCTATAGACTGGTAAGTAATAAATCAGTGTCTATGAAGACACATGTGATTTGAAGCACCAGAATCTAATAACCATTGTTGATCATAACGTGAAACAATACCAATTGTTTAAACTTCATCAGCCATACATGAACTTGTTGCAAAACCTGTTTCAATTGTGTTTGCTTCCTTCGTCTCTTTTGGAGGGTCTTCTTTGGAGGCTTGTTGTCACTTCCAACAATCCTTCTTCAGGGGTCTAGATTTTCCACAAAACTAGCACTTAAGCTTTCTTTTCTTTCCCTTCGAATTTGACCGAGAGAAATCCCTTTGAACATGTCCTCTTTCTTTAAGTCTTCCTCTGACCACCATCGCCTCAGATGTAGAGGTTTCTAAATTGGATTTCTTCCTTGTTTCGTCAGACAATAAAGCTCCAACAATAACATCAAACTCAATACTTTCTGTTGAACTGAAACTAATAGAGGTAACAAAGTGATCCCATGACTTGGGCAAAGAACACAATAATGTATTTGCCTTGTCTTCGTATTCAAATTTCACTCCCATGCTAGTCAACAGGACTAAAAGAGTATTAAAAGTGTTTAAATGATCAACTATTTTCGTACCTTCCTTCATGTGAAAACTATACAATTGTCTTTTTAGGAAGATCATGTTTGTCAAGGATTTTTCCATATACAAGCTTTCCAGCTTCGTCCACAAACCGATTGTTGTCTTCTCTGTAACAATGTTGAACAAAACATCATCGTCCAAACACAGACATATGGCACTCAGTGCTCTCGCATTGATCTCTTCCCACTCTTCATCTGAAATGGTCACGGGTTTCTTTGATTTTCCCAAAAGTTCCTTCACCACGCCTTGTTGCATGAGCAGATCGTGCATCCTTCCAGATCTCAAAATTGTTCTTGCCATTGAACTTCTCAATTTCAAACTTAGCACTTTGAGTCTTTGTCATCTCAGACATTCTTGTACTTCTGGGCCTCTGTTGCTTCAATTATTACCTCCACTCTTGTTAAGTCGCTCCTTTAATATGCTCGGTGCAGGGGATTGTGAATGGAGATCATAAATATCTCGATCTACTCTCCAAATTTCCTACTATGCTCCAAATTCCTACTATATTTATGAACAATGAAAAACCCATTTATTTGGCCAATATCATGATTCTTTAGAGCGTGCATAGAGGAAGTATATATGTTATCCCTCTAACAATGCACTTGTCACTCGTCACTGGATAGAAGATAACGTTGGACCTTTTCCATTGATCGATCCTAAGCCCACAAGAGAATTGACGCACCCTTTAAGAGGAGAGGCCAGCGCCGATTTCAGATTTCAAAAACACTGCAAGTGTAGACATGAATCAGCACGCCCTTTAAGATGAGAGTCCAGCGCGGATGAGAAATCAGCGCTCCCCACACACTGAGAAACCAACGCTGATGTGAAGGAGGTGCTCCCTATGAACAAAAAATGGCACTGCATCAACGCTCCTCCAACTCGCTACTGTATTGTCTCCTCCGAGAATAATTGACGCCCATGCAAATGATATTGCTTCTGCATTTTCAGCGCCCTCTGACTAGCTCTGATACCACCAAGAAAAGGTATCGATGCTTCTCTCTATTCATTAATGGAAGTTTTACAGATTTTATAACTCACTCCCCTCTTCTCACATACATTGAATTAATAATTCACCCAGGTTTAAGTCATAGCTAAACCTGTTTACTAGTTGAGCAGTAAATGCTCTCCTATGCATGCTCCAGCGGAAATTGACACATACACAACCGAATCCTGAAGAAGAGGAGTTGATGTAGATGATTGTTCCTCGAATTCAAGGGTTCTGTGGTCAACCGTTTCAACACTTTTTAAACAGGTTATCTCCAACTATAAAAACATACATACTAAAAAATGAACAAAATTTCCCACAAAACCCAACCCAGATCCAAACCTTAAATGCATCGTCTGTATACATATAGACAATAAGGCTGCTCTGCTTCAAGAGATGGCGATTGCATCCATCTCGGTTGCACGGAGTGGTAAGGTGCATTTTATAGTTTCGATATACATGGACGTCATCCATTAACTGTATGTGTACATGTAATGGTGTACTGAATCTAAATAATGCATTGAGTATGAGAATACAGTGCCTTTCCGGAGACCGGAGACGAAAGGGTTTGATTAAAAATGGAAACCCAGTCGTCTTGAATTTCTTGATCGCCAATGCCATAATTGTTTAGCCAACCCCGCCCAAACCGTGCACCGCAACAACGGACCTCTCTCTCTGGAGCAAAATCCTCTTCAAATTCCAAATATTTTTCGCCAGCCCAGCCCCACTACAAGGAACCTCGTCATTCTTCCAGTTCCTTATAAGCCATCCGTTGACCCCAACTATTTCCTAAGAAGGAAATAGTTTTAACTTTTTAAGTTCATCCGCTGACCCCAACTCGCGCAAATGGTGAAAAGTTAAAACTCTTCAGCTCTGTTATGAGATTCTTCATATTCTTCATGTGTGGGTAGCATCTGGTACTCAACGAAGCCACGGATCTCCTTATCCAGCTGGTGAATTTGAGAGGCATATCTTAAAGTTGTGAAATACATTAAAACGGTTGTTTTTCTTCCTCACACTTCTACCAATTCAACGAATTTCATGAGGGTGGTTATGAACTACTTATAGATGGGAATTTGCTCAGTTTTGGTCGTATATTAAACAAACAGATCCGCTGAAGTGTTTGAATATGGTTCTGAGCAAAATCCGACCTATGAGCAGTCATGAGCACCGACTGTGGAATTCATGGGGTGACTCTTTCAATAGCAAAATTTTCCTCCTTCAATATCAAGTTGTCCAATTTGTAGTTTTTCTGCTCGGAAAGATTATCGTTTGGCATTACCCAATGAATTTTCTTTCAGGCATAAAATGAGTAAAATGGTGCTTGATACCGAAATCACATTTAAAATTTTATTCTATTTCTTCCGTCAAAACGAACCTCAAAATCTTCGTCGCTCGTTTGGACAGCGCACCTGGTAAGAGAGACGTATGTGGTTTTGTTTGTCCAGCAGTCATATGGAGATTATTTCAAATATAAAATATAGGTCCACATTGCAAAGGTCGACAACTGATCCACCAGGTCCACGTTACAAGGATCAATGGAAGTTAATGCAGTGCACACGGCACCACAGAAAGCAAATGAAATCAATTGGCTACATTGAATCCACTTGTCTCTTATTATATATGCTCATAGCCATAGTATATAGTATTGAGTTAGGTTTGACTTTTTATTAGTTTATGGATGATCATAAAATATACATCCCTTTATCTAAAGTTTTAAAAAATAATGATTAATTTTAAATTTTAAATCTCATTTATCTGATATTTTATTGGCCAAAAACTTTAAAGTCTTATTTGAAATCCAAATAAGTTAGTGCAGTGCACACGACACCACAGAAAGCAAATGTAATCGATTGACTACACAGAATCCACTTATCTCTTACAAATAATTCAGATAAGAATATGCCATGCTATGAAACATTAAATAAACAAATTGTTAATGAAGATTATTACATCATTTTTTTTATATTTTACATGATTTTTTTAAATATTCATCAAAATAAATTAAGTGAGAAAAATGGAATTCATTATATTTAAAATTATATTTGTTTGATTTTATTTTAGTTTTGCATCTATTTAGTGTTAAAAGGGATTAACTAAGTGCAAATTAAATTTTAGATTAGCATTATTATTAATGTGAATATATTTTAAATAAATTTGTTTCTTTTAAATTTGGTAAATATCATTTATAATAGTATTACACTATAAGTTTAAAAGTTACATGAAAATTAAGGTGAATAGTAATAAGAATTGAAAATTAAGATGAATAGTAATAAAGTAAAGATGAAGAAAGTTAATGAGAAAAAGATGATGTGATTTATTAAAGAAATTTAAAGGTTTAAAATGGACATCCTAAGGAAAATAATAAAACAAAAGTTATGAATTTTCAAAGGGAAAGAAAGAAAACTATTTTTTTAATTGTATTTTAGACATATCTTGTGTTTACTCAAATTTCATGTGTAGGCATTTTAATTTTGATAAATCGGAGGTGAAATGTGTTTCTTTTTCAAGAAATACACTTTTTCCATACATTTTCAATTTATTTTACTTGGTCAATCAAAAGTATGCAGAGAGTACTCATTGGATGCAAAATTTAACTCAACAACTATATTGATGGTGGTGATTGTTATATACAAAGTATACATATCTATAGATTGTAAGGAATTTTTGGTGAAAGACCTTTTCCACGAGAGATTATGTCTATTATAAAGAGGATGAAAACATATGATTGCAGAAATTTGAAAGCAAACCAAGGGACAAACAAGTTTTCAGTGTAGAAAATCTATGAAAAGAGTAGAAAAGAGGATAGATTTTGCAACATCATAAATTAGAATGAAGGAGGTCTATTTCCTCATCGAGTGTTGTCTCAAATCAACCAATAAAATTGCCACTATTTCCAAATGAAGGTACACATATTAATGCTTTTCTTAATGCAAGACTCTAATAATGAATTGGATAAAATGAGAATTCAAGTCCCTCTCATGGAACTCATTAAAACTATACTTTATAAGGAAAAAGTTTAGAAACTACTAAGGTTTGATGAAGTTGATAATAAATGTGTACTATGTCAAGGTGTGAATCAAGGAAGACAGAATAGATCTCATTGTTCATTGTATGTTTCATTGTTGATTAATGATATTTTGCTCCAGGTGCTTCAAGTAAAGTTATGTCTTTGAATGCCATGAATTAGTTGAGACTTTAAATAGCATACCGAGATAGGAATGTATTTTCCATGGATTCTAAATAAATCAAAGTTCATGGGTTGATGAAAGATCTCCAAGTTAAACTTGTTTCATATCCTATTATCACCCTTTTGATGGATGTATGCAACATTAGATGCATAGGGTGTGTTTCTCTCTAAAATGTGGCTAGCTAGTTTGGGTGGAAGCACCCAATTGGACCTATCTTATGCTACCAACCCCATGGTTGATAATACATATGTCAAACTATAAATGGAAACTATGATGGAATTTCACGTTGAGGACCCAAAGGAAGCAATGAATGAGTATGTACGCTATGAAAATGATTTTGGAAATTATGTTGTATTGATCCAATTTACATATTCACTTATGGACAATAGTCTAAATGATGATCAGGATTATTTATGGGAGATTCATTTTACTAGGGCTAGGTCAAGAATAAGCAATAGAGCAGGGATTGTCTTTACATCACCTGAAAGTGACCTTACAAGTCAGAATTTGATTGCACTGACTGTATAGATGAGTATGAATAATTGTTATTTGGGTTAGAATTAGTAAGGGAAATGAAGAATAAGTAGTTGAAAGTAGTTGGTGATTTTGACCTTATATTGCAACAAGTAAGAAACCAATGTGCTACTAAAAATGATAGAATGAATAAGTACAAGAATGTAGTTTGGAACATTATTAAGTTATTTGATGCTTTCTCCATCAAGATTTTTCCTAGAGATTTAAATGAACATGTTGGTGTGTTGGTTGTAGGAGAAATAACCCTTCAACCATTTGATGAGATGTTGAGAATGTAGAGTTTATGAGATACTTTCATAGAAGATCTAGCTAATAATCAAACTTACACAACTTGCAAATCGTGTGAAGAGAAGACAAAATGGAGAAAAGAATGAAATCTTTTCTATTAACGGAATGAGAAAAATGATACAATACAAGTGATATACTTTGTATCACACAAATAACTTTCCATAATGATCAACTAATGCACATTAGGAGTGTTCTAGAGAGATCTGACACACATTGGCAGTCACTGGAGTCAACTTCCGCCTAGT
>ML801574.1:25780-36335 GCA_009831015.1 Picea engelmannii
CTACATGCATGTCATTCCAATGGACACCAGTTGAGATAACAGGTGAAAGGGACAGTTGGCTATTTGTTGTGAGTTGTTCACACATGCATTGGATATGCTTATGAGCATGTGCAAACGATTCATTCGATTCAGTGTGAGAATTCAGATTGCAGAGTTTGTGCAGAGGAGGCAAGCTGTCTGGACACAGGAATTGGTGCATGCATTTGCTAATTTGTGTATGACAGTGTGAGACGATTGTATTGTACTGAGAGCTCTTGGATTAGAGCTTTGTATGAGATTGTTTCATGATTCATAATATATGATAGTGGGGTTTTTAGCTTTACGCTTTCCCCGGTAAAACTTATGTGTTGTGTGTTATTGATATTTCACTTTGTGCATTGTGGTTGAGATCGCGGTTTAAATTGCTTCCGCAATAATAGTAGAAGCGATTCTGTATTTAACAAGTTGCGGTAATTGTTAGATCAGGAGAATCGCAAGAATACATTAATTTGTATCTAAATTTCTACAATTATTGCATGGATATTTTAGCTACACTTGGAATATTTTGACCTTTATTGGAGAGCACCTTCACCTCTTTGTCTTGCAAAATATATTATATTATTGGAGGTGTATATTGAAGATTTTTGTGGAGGAGCATGTGGCATATTTGGAGGGCCACATGTGTCACTTTTCATGTTCTTTCTTGATCTTCTTTATATTATTGGAGCATTATCTTGGAGGGTGCACATATGTAGATATTACCCTTTCTATTTGGGGTTTCACTAGATCTTTTCTTATGAAATGTTCCATCTAGTTGGCACTTTGTGTTATATTTTCTTACATTTTTAGTAGCAATAGATTTACCAAAGTATTTTAATATTATTTTAACATTAAAAAATCATATACTAAAAGTATAATAAGGATCTATAAGAAGATAGACAATCACAAGAAGACACAAAGATTTATCCTAGGAAAACCCGAAACTCGAGGAAAGAAAAAACCCAGCCAACATTTTTTAGAGAGAATATTTCTGATAATACAGTACAACCATGAACAAGATCTATTCGCAAGAGCAAACCCAACAATGAAGAAACCCTGATAAAAAGTGATTATCTTTTCTTCTTGTCAAACCTTAGCGAGGGTAGACAATTGAGTCACCTCACAATCCTAGCACAACTATTCTAGAGGTAGCGCACAAGAGAAACCACCAAGAACCCTAGTTGCAACATATCCTAGGATTTCCTAATACTTGTGCCTCTTTTTCCTTGCTGAGATGATGAGTGTGTGTGTTCAAATGAGCAAGGTGCCACTTTTATTTATACTAGTTCAGTCACTTAGCTGGGACCGACTTCTCTTCCTAGAAATTCTATTTCCACTTTATTATTTTCCTGTGGGATGACTTCTCTTCCTGGAAATTCTATTTCCACTTTGTTATTTTCCTATGGCACGACTTCTATTCTAGGGTGTTTTTCAACTGTTAAATGGTATTCCTTTGACTTCTTGGAATCTTCCTCTCTAACAAAAGTTGTCTAGGAGGGAATACCTCCCACTACTAAAAAACATCAACACCCCCTCTTAGAGAGGGAGGTATTCTTCCACGATGTTCTCCTCTAGTAATCCCAATCACATCTATCCTCTTCACATGGCATGGGAAATACTACCACCATAGTCTCAATACTACGTTGCAAGTATCTATGATGTTTCTCCTCTACTAGTAGTCCCAATCACACCCATCCACTTCACATGGTATGGGAAATACTACCACCATATCCCCATTCACACCTAGCCACTTCACATGGATTAGGCAAGGCTACACCATGGTCTCAATCACACCTATCCACTTCACATGGCATAGGAAATACCATGCTACAAGTCCCAATCACACCTAGCCACTTCACATGGCATAGGAAATACTTGTACCAAGATAATCATTACTCCCTCAGTCACTTCACATGAATGATCTTGGAAACCATTGGCCAAAGGGAGAGTATATTCCCGATGTAGGAGAAAAATCACAAGTCCCTCTCAATGAGGCTGGACATTCTGCATCATGCCAATCTTGTCTCTAAAGTACTCATACTTCACTCTAAACAGAGGCTTGGTGAGAATGTCTACTATCTTCTCATCTGTGGATATGTATTGGAGTTTTGTTTCTCCTTTCTGCACCATGTCTAAGATGAACTGGTATTTGATCTCTATATTCTTTGACTTTTCATGAAATAATGGATTCTTTGAAATCATCACACAACTTTGATTATCAAAGTATATCAAATTTGGCTCCAAATCTAGATCAAATAAACCTGCAAACATCTTCTGAATCCATATTGCTTCAATTCTTGCAACATTGGTTGCTATATACTATGCCTCTACTTTGCTGAGTGCCATTGACGTATGTTTTATTCTCAACCATGGGACCATACCTTATCCCAAACTGAAGCAACATCTTGAAGTGATTTTACTGTCCACTGCACTCCCCACCTAGTCAGAGTTTGTATAACCTTGCAACTTTACCTCACCCCCTGAGACATATCTAAGTCCATATCCAACCGTACCATGAAAGTACCTCAATACATTATTTGCTACCACCAAATGTACATGTCTAGGATCAACCATGTACTGACTCAAAGTGTTCACTGCAAAGCATATATCCACCATGGTGTTAACTAGGTATATCAAGGATCTGATCAACTTTCTTTACATCATGGGATCAACCAAATCTGAAGAAGAATCACTCAAGAGATTCAGATTCGTAACCATAGGTGTGGTCATGGACTTGCAGTCCATCATCCCAAATCTATGTAGGATCTCAACTATATACTTTCCTTGGCTAAGGAATATCTCATCTGGTCTCTGTCACAGCTCCAATCCCAAGAAATAGTGCATCAAACCCAGATCCTTCATTTCAAACTCTGAAGTGAGCTCCCTCTTGCACCCATCTATGAGCTTCTCATTCCCTATAAGAAACAAGTCATCCACATATAGTACCAATATCAAGGAGAAACCATCTTCAACCTTGTAGTAAAGTTTGGGATCTGCATCACTCTTGGTAAACCCCAAGATCATCAAATAAATTTCAATTCTGGCATACCATGCCTCGGGTGCCTGCTTAAGCCTATACAAATATTTCTTCAATTTACAAACATGGGACTCCTTCCCATGGATTACAAAACCTTGTGGCTACTCTATGTACACTTCTTCTTCAATTACACCATTCAATTAGGAAGTTTTGAATCCATCTGGTGTAATTTCAAACCCATAACAGAAGTAATGGAAATAATAGATCTAATGGAAGTGTACTTGGCCACTGGAGCGAACATCTCATTGTAATCTTCTCCCTCTTTCTGGGAGAATACTATAGCCAAAAATCTATCTTTGTACGTCTCTATTCTATCATCTACAACATGCTTGATCTTGTAGATTCACTTGGAAGTCACCACTGACTTCCCTTCTGGTCTCAGAACCACTTCCCACACATATTTATTCATGATGGATTGGTACTCTTCCATCATAGCATCCTTCCACACTTATTTCTTTGTAGCTTCCTCATAAGTGGAATTTTTTGAATCAATGATCTTACTCATCAGCACCACATAGCTAGAAAACTTGTGTGGTCTCTTTCTCTCTCTAAAGGAGCCAATGGGAGTTGCATGTTTTTCTGCTTCCTGCAAATTGTTCTAGAGCCATGCTGGTCTCTTCTTGAAAACTGTAACCTCGATGTGTGGATCTATCAGTATCTCTGGCTCTACTGTCTCATTCTGATATTTTGGGATATGTTCTTCTGAAGTAGATTCAATCATCACCCACCTTTGGAGCCTCTTACTCCTCTCTTTCCTCATCCATGTGAGACTCTCTACATTTCTTGAAGGTTTCTTCTTCATCAAAGGTGACATCCCTACTAATCTCAATTTGTCTCTGTCTGGGGATGTATATTCTATAATCCTTTGAATTCTATCCAACAAAGGTTCCCTTCTTTCCTTATAAGTTCGTTCTCTTTTCCTTCGGAACATGTATGTACACTAATAAACTAAATATCCTCAAATGGTTGACTTCTGGTTTCTTTCCAGTGAATACTTCTTTTGGTGTCTTGTTCCCCAATATCTTAAGAGGACTTATGTTTTGGACATATATATTTGTACTAGATGCTTCTACCCATAGATGCATCGATAAGTTTTGGTCATGGATCATTTCTTTAGCTACTTCTACAATTGATTTGTTCTTTCTCTCTGCAACCCCATTATTTTGGGGGTTGTAGGGAGTTGTCATATCCCTCTTGAAATTGACTCCTTCTAAGTCCATACAATCTCGGGAGCCATATTATCCCTCATGAACTTTTTGAATTCCTCTGAAGTCTGATCTCTAATGAACTTTACTAGGAGGCTACTCCTCCTTACTGTATCCTGAGGGTTGACTCCCTCTAAACTCTAGCTCCCTATGATCTAGTACTTGGTGGGTCCATCTGCCTCACCACAGGTCGATCCACCTACTCCTCCTCCTCATCCTAAGTCTATGTAACTCAAGAAACTCTGAGTATCATGAATAATGACATGTCTCACTCCATCCTGCAAAGTATCACGAAGCCATGCTGGCCTCTACCTGGTCACTGCCACATCTCCAGGTAGATCCACTAGCCCTTATAATAATATTGATTCTTCTTGATGATCTAAAGAGTGAACAACTGAACTATATGTTCATCCTATGGAGCCTTATGCTCCTCACTATCAATCTATGTTTGGAACACTTTGTATCCCACAAAAATATCCTTCTTTCCAGAAGGTTCTAACTTCGTCCTTTTCTCCTTCGGTATATAAATGTATGTTTTCATGTATACAACTCGATGTCTGGATAGTATGCTCCATGTATCAAACCAGAGATCATCTAATCTGTTTCCTATTGAAACTGTCACTATAGCTCCCTCTCAGAGATATCACCTGTGACCTACCTGGAACAAGAGACAAAACAAAAATACAAGAATAAGAAACAAGAACGATATTTTTCTAGTGTTGTGAACGATTATTCCTCCATGTAACCTTCTTGGAACAAAATAAGAACATCTCCATGGTAACTTCCATGGAATTTACAAGGTAACCTGCATGGGACAAAGACAACAACCAAGAACATCTCCTAGAAGAGATCAATTTCATCTTGTAAATAAGTGCATCATTAGTACTAAACGGTGAGCATTTACATAATGATCATCATATCAACAATACTCAAGTGTTACTAAATATTTGATAGCAAAAGTAATCAGCAGTAATAGAACTCTAAAGACTATTGTCCTAGTTACAACATTTACCTAAGATGCAACAATATGAGATATCAAACTTGATATGCAAACCTGGAGTCTTGGTGTTGTTGTTGTTCCATTTGATTTTGAGTTGTCATATATTGTAGGAGACATCACCACTATTTCCTCTAACTCTTGAGCTTCCTCTAAGTGCACTAGATCTATGATCCCTTTGTATCTACTTTCACTTCTTAAACAAATGTCATTTTTCCAAGTGTACATGTCCTACAAACACCCTCATGATATAACTTATACACAAGTCTGTACCTCTAAAATTTGTAGCACCATCCATCTTGACTACTAATCTCAAGGTTTGCGCAACTAGAAACTACAAATGGAATTGGTGACTAGCAACTACAAATGTAACTCGCAACTGCAACTAAAAATGCAATTGTAACTATCAACCGCAACTATAACTACAATTGTAACTGGAAACTACAAATAGAAATTGCAACTGCAACTGCAACTGTAACTGGCAATCTTTTTTCTTGTCGATGTCTTGCGCTAGGTCAAATATGGCTTCAACTCTACAACTCTGATTCCATGTTAGATTTTCTTAAATTTTTAGTAGCAATAGATTTACCAGAGTATTTTGATCTTCTTTTAACACTCAAAAATCATATACTTAAAATATAAGAAGGATCTAGAATCATATAGACAAGAACAATAAGAAACAAATATTTATCCTGGGAAAACCCCAAACTCGGGGAAAAACCCAACCAACTTTCTTCGAGAGAATATTTCTAATAATACAATACAACCATGAACAAGATCTATTCACAAGAGAAAACCCAACAATGAAGAAACAAGGATAACAAGTACTTATCTCTTCTTCTTGGCAAACCCTAGCAAGGGTAGACAACTGAGTCACCCCACAACCATAGCACAACTCTTCTATAGGTAGCACACAAGAGAAACCACCAAGAATGCCAGTTACAGTGTCTCCTAGGGTTTCCTCAGAATTTCACCTCCTTTTCCTTGCTGAGATGATGAGTGTGTGTATTAAAATGATCAAGGCATCACCTGAAATTCTATTTCCACTTTATTATTTTCCTGTGGGCCGACTTATCTTCCTGGAAATTATGTTTCCACTTTATTATTTTTATGTTCAACTTCCCTTATGCGGTGTTCTTCAACTGTTCAATGGTCTTACTTTGACTTCTTGGAATATTCCTCTCTAAGAAAAGTTGTCTAGGAGGTAATACCTCCCTCTGCTACAAAACATCAGCACTTTGCACATTTAGCCATGGAGTTGGTTTCCTTTGGATTCACACATGTGGATTGGTTGCATGCACCTTGTGGACCATTTCTTATTTTTGGGATGGTTGTTATGGATAATTCTCCTAGAAAGTTTATTTTATTGTTTTATCTCTCATGCATCTTGGAGGACACACTTAGTGAGTTCTTCTAGGTGGACATTGGGGCATGTCCTCCTATGTTGAAGTTGTTTTATTATATTTTTGCATGCATGCATATTGGAGTGTGCATTCTATGTGGACATATAGCATGTTGATTTGGTTATCATGCCTATTTTTAGTTGTATGCCTTCTCTTGGAGACTTTTGATGTATTTTCCTTCATATTTTTGGATGAGAGCAATATCTCTTGGAGAGGCTAGTATCCAAATAGCTTGACATGGTCAACCATGGATTGAGGATGGATCTAGCTACTCTATTTTTATATTATTTATTTATTTTTTCATGGAGTTATTTAGCAAATAATAATTTGTATTGTAAGAAAGAAGAGACTCCCTCTATAAAAAGGAGCTTCCTCTCCATTGCAATGGTTGTTGAGACTTTTGAGATTGAGGAGCTCTCCCCTTGGACTATATTTGTACATCATATGATTGGAGCTTTATGTAAGATTGGAGGTATACCATATTTTTTATGTGAGGCTTTGTGCTTGAAACTTATTTATGTGGTGTTTATTGTTGTAGGAAATCCTTGCAATTTGTTGTGAAGGCATTGTAATGAACCATGTGTCATTTGGATAATATAATGTGAGGATATAATCCCTCTTATTTTTTGTTGTTTTCATGTTAAACTTACATCTCATAAACCTAGTTTCCGCTAGCATGATATGGCATCACCTTCCTAGAAATATTTTAGAATGAAACCCCTAGCTTTCCAAGGATAATTTTTTGCAATAGTTTTCAAGAATTTAAGGTTAATTTATGGTATGCATAGCATCCCTTATTGCCTTACATTTTCATGCATTCACCCTCTTTGATCCACACTTCCTTAATTCCATCTTTCCCAAGGTTTGATTAGGCACTTGGTATTGGTGTTTTCACCTTCATCTTTTATTCTCATGCCATTTACTTAGCCATACATACTACAACCATTTGTTTTTCTTAGGATTACTCCTAAATAAATCACCTTGTGCCTCTACTCTATAGCCTTAGCACTCCTATCAATTGATGACATTGGAAAACAACACATGGTACATGTTTTGATAGAGACTAACCACTTTGGCACTTCTCTAGAATGCACTTCACATGGAGATTATTTTATTGATTGTGGGTGGTTGGGGTAGTTACATGACTTAGTTTTCTAGGGTGTCCCTCTCTAAGGTACTCTCTCATCATTATTGCATGGATATTTCAGCTACACTTCGCATTTTTTTACCTCTATTGGAGAGCACCCTCACCTCTTTAACTTGCAACATATATTATTTTATTGGACGTGGATATGGAAGCTTTTTATTGAGGAGCATGCAACATATTTGGAGGGACACATGTGTCACTTTGCATGCTCTTGATTTATCCTATTTCTATTATTGGAGCGTTATCTTGGAGGGTGCACATGTGTAGATACTCCCCTTGCTATTTTGGTGTTTTACCACATATTTTATTATGGAGTGTTCCATGTAGTTGTTGCTTTTCACATTCATCCATGGATTTGGTTTCCTTGGGATTCACACATTTTGATCGGTTCCATGCATCTTGTGGAACATTTGCTATTTTTGGGATGGTTGTTATGGAGCATTCTCCTAGGAATTTTATTTTATTGTTTTATCTCTCATGCATCGTGGAGAGCACACTTAGTGAGCTCTTCTAGGTGGACCTTGGGGCACATCCTCCTATGTTGAAGTAATTTTATTATATGTTTTCATGGATGCATATTTCAGTGTACATTCTATGTGGACATATAACATGTTGATTTGGTTATCATGGATATTTTTAGTTGTAACCCTCTCTCGAATATTTTTTATGTAATTTCCTTCCTATTTTTGGATGAGGGAAAGTTCTCTTGGAGAGGATAGTGTCCAAATAGCTTGACATGGTCAACCATGCATTAAGGATGGATCTATATACTCTATTTTTATATCATTTCTTCAATTTGTCTTGGATTTAGTTGGCAAATAATATTTTTTATTGTAAGAGAGAAGAGACTCCCTCTACAAAAAGGAGCTTTCTCTCCATTGTAATGGTTGTTGAGACTTTGGAGATTGAGAATCTCTCCCCTTGGACTACATTTGTACATCACATGCTTGGATATTTATGGAATAATGGAGGTATAACATCTGTTGGATTACTAAGAGGGGGGTGAATCAGTAATAGCACAATTATAATCCTTTTTATCCAAATAATCCAAGTGTTATATCAATGTAGAATTATTATCCAATAATGAGCAATAAGAAATTCACAATCACACACATACACAATACACCAGTGTTTTATGTGGAAACCCAAATCGGGAGAAAACCACAAAATTTGTTTTCTTATATGTCTTGAAGAATTACATTCATTGGAAGCACCAACTTCCTTTTTTTTCCAGCTGCAACTGGAAGGTGGATCCAACCCCCTAGTTTCGCAGGCTACAAACTGAGGGAATATCCAACTCCCCAACTATCTGGCTACAACCAAAAGAAGGCTACAACCCCCTATGTTCTCTGGCTACAACCACTTGTTTGTGCCCCGTCCAACTACCCTGAAGTAGAAGTAGAATTATGGAACCATTGTCACACTATCGCTGTGAGATATACCGCTGTAAACATGTACCAGTAAACCTGAACCATGCATCAACCATGCATCAACCTGTACCTCAACCTGTAATCAACCTGTACCATAAACAAGTGCATCAACCATGCACCAACTTGTACCAAACAACCTGTAATCAACCTGTAGCATAAAAAAGTGCATCCAACCATGTACCAAGTATGTACCAATCATGTGTCATCTACTCATCAACTATGAATCATCAATATGTACCAACATCATCAACTATACACCTCATGTGTGTGCCAACTCATCAACTACTCATCTCAACCATGTATCCAACATGTACCTTAACTAAAATCCCTCATCAATTTCATCATCCAAATATGATTTGTAACTCCGTAATAGAACTAGTTTATATGATCACATACCTGCAAACCTTCCTTAACTTTAACAACAAGAGACTAGCATTTTCATCAAACTTTTATTTAGTCTCACAAGACTAGTTTTGGATTAGTCAACAACCCTAACTTGAAATAATCAAAACTTTGTACCTGTAATGAATAAAGATCTGAAACTAATACACAATTTTCTTCAATGTGATTTATGCAATTCCTCCAGGTTTCACTACTTGGAACCTCTCAAAAAAATATTTATAGAAAAAATGACATACCTTGCTAAATTCTGGCTTATTCTAGAGAGTGAACTTGTAGAGCATGCCCCACACGTAATATTTATTGAATCGATCTAAAAATGTTACAAAGAATACTATAGACTATACTCTAACCAAAACATATTTTTTTACTCAATTTGGATTTGTTATGAATAAGTTATGATGTTTTTACCCGAAACAATTGTTTTAGACTAGTTTCAGGACTAGCCACAAACCCTATTTTCCACAGAGTGTAACTCCAAAAATACAATGACCCACAAGCTGAATTGTTTACCACAAATACTTGGATATGTTTCCTCGATGGCATAGCTATTTCACTATCTGAATAATTCTATAAAAAAAATTATTTTGAAAATGGTGAGATGACCTGTAAATAACATACCTTAGAAAGCATCATCAAAGGAATTTATCCTTCCTTGAATTCCGGCCTTCTTTTCTTCACCTGTCCTCAGAAATTCGGCTTAGATATCATTTTGTTACCTCATAAACCTATAGATATTCAATATTCTCAAGTGTGATGTAAAATGAGAGAGTCTGGCCTCTTATTTATACTCTCCAAGTAGCTTCCTTAAAAACATCTTCTAGGTCACTTTGCCCACTTTCCTTATTTTAGGGTTAACCCACTTCTAATTTCTCCATTAAATTTATTATTTAAATAATTTATTTTGTATTCACTTTGA
>ML801574.1:36771-48648 GCA_009831015.1 Picea engelmannii
TCAAGGGTTGACATCAATGACAACCAACCTTAATAAACAATCTCCCCCTTTGGAATTGATGGCACCACTCTTATGTAATACTGAAATCATTTCATGCAATATTGAATTCATATAACTCATGATCCCCCTGGAACCATGCCTCTATCCTCTACATCTATGTGACCATTTCTCCCCCTGGAACCATGTCTTTATCCTCTACATCTGATGAATCTCTCCCCCTTTGTCATTAATGGCAAAGGTATATTTCCATCTGGGGCTTCTCCCCCTAACTGAATTGTCCTCTTTATGGTGCTTCCTCGTGTACATATAAGACATATAAGATAAGAATTCAAAATCATTCATTTTGGAGTATAAATAACTCCAAATCTCTGGCGAAGATACTCAAAGTCTTCCTGTTGAAGTGGTTTTGTAAAGATGTCTTCCACTTGTTCTTTTGTGCCCACATACTCAACTCTGATGTTATTTTCTACAACCTACTCTCGCAAAAAGTGATACTTGATTGGAATGTGCTTTGTCTTGGAGTGCATCACCAGGTTCTTTGAGATACTGATGGCGCTTGTATTATCACAATAGATTGGAATGGGCTCATCATACTCAACCTGTATATCTATCAGAGTTTGTTTCATCCAAAGAACCTGTGTACAACATGATGTTGCTGCAATATACTATGCCTCTGTTGTAGATAAAGATATTGATGATTGTTTCTTTCTTAGCCATGATACTAAACACTCACCCAAGTAGAACGCCTCTCCACTAGTGCTTCGTCAGTCATCAATACAACCTGCCCAATCTGCATCTGTGTAGGCAATAAGTGATATATCATTTCTTTTTGGATACTATTGGAGCCGCCTTTTTTTTTTTAGCCTTTTCAAATTTTATTTCTTAATTCTTGAAGTCGAAAGCTGGTCTTTATTTTTTCCTTTATTTTCCCCAAAATCTTAGAAATCTCATCACGCAAGCAGCGATGGTTATCATACTCTTAAGGAAAGATTTTTTATTTAATCGTTTAAATGAATTTCCACTTTTATACCTCGGGATGTCGCATGTCAGGAGTTATAAATCACATAATTTACAAGCCTCGAGGAGAGAAATGGTGAAATAGCCTTAAAAGTTTACCCAAGTCAGTACCGAGAGTAAAGATTTTCTAAACCACAGCTAAGCACCGTCGGGATTTCGCGTCTCGACGTTTGCTCGCCACAAAAGCCTTACCGTCATAGCTCCGATAGACGAAACCGTGAGACTCTTGTTTTAGTCACATGAGTTAATATTAAGGGTAAAAAGTTTAGCCGTGGTTAATCTTTGTCGGGAATTCGCAACTCGGCATGTTTTTCCCCCAGAAACTTACTTTCGAAGCCTCGAGTCACAAAGTCGCGATATTACTTAAATAATGATTAATTAAAATGCTTAATCTGGTTTTATCTTCTAATTTAAATAAATCACATCATCTCAATCTCGTGATTTCACGAATCGACACATGCTCCTCCCGGAAGCTATACCTTCGAAGCCTCGAGTCACGAAGTCGCGATATAAATCAAAACATGATTAATTAAACACTTAATCCTGGTTACGTTCTTGCTTAACTTAAACTAATCATCACAGTCTCAGGTTTTAGAGGCTCGAAGAGTTAGAGTGAAAACTCTCGATAAGGCAAACGTCGAAAGATTGATTAAAGTTTAAGAAAGCCTAATTAATTAAGCCAAGCCTGCGTAATCAGTGTTTTAATACGAACAATAATATGCACAGTCTACGAGGTGATTTCAAATTTTCCTTGCGCCAACTTGTGTTACAAACCATCAAAATTTATGGCATTAATTGGAAATGAGGCGAAGCGACAAGCAAGGATATGGTTTTTTGTTCTGTTCCTAAGGACAACCACGTTTTAAATGGTCGAAGATATATATCTTTTTATTTGATGTCACAAAGCTCATTTCTATTTTACACGGAGAAGCTTTCCTCAGCAAACTGACTTCTATATGTATACATATTTTTATCGCAGAAGAGATATATCAGAATCCCCCATCATGGCCCCGTGAAAAGCGTCTAAGGCAAGTATTGAGATTTCAGGACAAGGTTCAGACAACGTTTCTGATACTTCACCTCAAAGTGTCGAATCTGTCAGGACCTGGTCATATATTTCCAAGGTTCTGCAGTCCGAATTGGTAGACTGTTCATATGATTCCAGTGACAATGAGAAGGAAGACATGGCCACCAAATATAAGATTGTTGTTCAGGTTGAAATGCATAAAGTAGCGGCTAGGCCACGACTGCTTCCTTACTACGATATGGTCCGGTGGGCATTAGACCATGTGGATATACCAACCAGAACCATCGTCAACGAGCAGAGGGTCACCATTGATACTTTCAGACCAGAACAATTACAGGTTATGTACAAGTTTCCAACCATGTCAAAATTCACATACAATGCTGAGTTTCTGGAAAATTTTAAACAGAAAGAATGTGTGCAATACGACAAGAGTCTATATGATTTAATTAAGGATTGGGTTTCACACCCTGCGAAATTCAGGGCGGACAGTAATGGTGTCTATTCAATCTCTTATTTGGAACCACAGTTCAAATATGTAGCTATGATGACCTACAGATTATATGGGAGAGAGGACACCATGCATTTATTCCTCCAGTGGGTGCCTCTAATACATACATTCGTTGAAGGTTGTTCTTTTGACTGGGATAAACTATTGTCTAATAGTTTGACCAGTCGGGTTACAGAATATCGAGCGCAGAGAGCGAGCGAGAAGACCGCTTCATTCTTTATGTTCGTGTATATCATGGATGTCGTGTGTTTCGTAACACTTTTTCCCTTAATGAGCTGGAGTTGGACTCCATCGGAGGCTGAGCCCATCCATGTCTACCATTCAAATATTTGGGAGGACAAAGCTTCAGATTTTGTGTATGAAATTTTTAACTGGGTAATGGTACCGCTGCATGTTACTTTCTTCGGTCACCCACCACCCAGGATCTTAGACAGCATTGCGGTAAATCTGAGCAGTGTAGTCGACTAGTATGTAGAAGCAGAATTTTCATACCTCGGGGTCTTCGGCACTTCTGTTCCTCCACATGCCTTACCATTATTCATACCCAATAGGCTGGCTTGTCACGAGAATCACCAGGCAAATAGTACTCGGTGGCATAAGTAAGGAACTTAAAGGATATTCAAAGAAGGTATGGCCACTTTTCCCTATTCATTTGAATTCCTATTCTTTGTTAGATTTTGGGCATGCAAAAGCTGAGGCAGTAGCCCTGGAAGACATTAAATTGGTTCATATCGAATTCAAGAAGCACGATCCACACAGGGTCATGATTAATCACTTAGCCAGTTGTGGACTTAAAATATTCAAGCACGAAAATTCACCCCAGGATGACATTTTCCGAGGCACGAGATATTATGCCGAGGTTTTGGCGCGGATACAAGCCCTGTCACCCGAAGAGAGGGCCAATGTGTTAAAATTCCAAGAACATCGGTGGATTTGCCTTCCCCCAGTATTATGGGGTGAGAATCCAATGACCATAGAGGTGCAGCAAACAAAAGCCGAAGGCTCCAAAGACTAAGCACCTGGCCAAGAAAAACACCAGGACAAGGAAAAACAAATTGGGGGCTCAAAACAAGAAGTAAAGACTCCCAATCCCCCGAAAACGCTGATCCCAGTTGTCACTCCAGGCCAATCATCGAAGCAGGTCGGAAATCCCATTGCCTCTATTACCCCTCTACAGTCCACTAAAGGGACCACAGACGCGGGTTGGATTTTCGGTGAAGAATTAAGACCTATAACTATGGATGAGCTTCCTCCAAATGAGTTCTTTTTTTATAAAAAGAGAAAAGTTGTGGTAAAAAGAGAATTCTATCAAGAAGCAGGATCAGCGGCCAATAAATTTAAGGTGTTTACTGATGGGAAATATATGAAGAAAGAAGATTTTGTGACAGAAATAGCAGGAACATTGGGAGCATTTGCTACGGCAAACCAATACTCAGTCGATGTGTTGAAGAATCAGTTGAAGTGGAAGAATCGCCTAATCAAAACATTGGAAGCTAAATTAGCCACAGCAGAGGAAGCTACCAAAAATCAGGCGAATATAGGAATAGAGCAGGCAAGGATAGCTGATAAAAGAGAAATTGAACAACTCAAAGCTGATTTCGAACAAGCAGAGATGGTGGTTAAGACCATCCAAATCCAGGTGGGTCAGCAAAGAGACTGGATAGAACAGCTACAATCTAGGTTAGAATTCGCTGAAATCCAGGCTATCAATATCGGGATATTTCAATCCCAAGCTATGGAAATTCGGAGCAGAGTTTCTATAGCCCAGCGAAGCTTACTTACCAAGGTGGAGACTGTTCGGAACAATCTCTTACTTATTGATCAAGTATCAAAAAAGTTGTCTCTCAGAGAAAGGGAAGCTGGAGTGGCTAGGGTTGCATTCCAAGAGGATGTAATAGCCACAACAAAAGGGGAAACGGGAAGTAGTTCTAGTTTTTCCATTATGGAACAGACCCGAGGCAATGTTTTACTAAAAGAATGGGAACACATCATATTATAAGGCAAACAACAAGCCAAGAAGGTAAGGAAATCATGTGAAGAGACTTTCRGTACTATAGACGRAAGTTTGTTGGGCATCGATGGTGAAAGCAATGCCGAGACACTAGGCCAACTGAATATAGMAAAATTATTGCTCAGTATAAATGAGGATGAAGGAAGAGATTTGGCCRAAGTCTCAMAAATAACACAGGTAGACATAGTTCCAATAGACAAATGGTTGATTAAGCCAAGTGTACGGTTATGCACCATTGGCACCCAAGGTCGACAGATGGAAGAAAGGTTGCTAYAATTGGTAAAGGATTGTTATACTTTTGAGGCCAATTGCCAAGCGGAACCTTCCAGGTTGATATCTCAATTGGTGGAAATATGTGTCACCTATAMCGAGTAGGCGAGGGGACAGGTTTCTGGTACCAAATAAAGACAGAGATAAAAGAATGAAACGATTGATCATCTTCTTGTTGTAACTGAAGACCCTAGAACGATTGAGATTCCATCATATGTAAATATGTATAAATATACAATAAAAAGAAAGAATAAAGGCTGGACCTTTTTGGGTCGATTGTAATAGAGATTTTCTCCCTTGAGAACTAATATAAAGCAAATCTAAAGATTCTCGATTCCGTCACGATTTTGTTATGAGTTTGTTCTCTTTGTATTTCATATTCAATTTCATTTTGTATATATATCTGATGAATATTTCTCTATAACTTAGTAAAACTTCTACTGTAGCGATTATTTTTAGTTTTCTATATTGTTTACCTCTTTTCCTCTGTATCGGCTATCAACAGGTACAAGACCAGTAAACTCTTTAGATATCTATATATATATTATGCTTCATCAGGTGGTTCCTTTATCTTTTCTTCTTCTGTTTACAAGTGAGATTCTCCCTTGATAGCAGCCTCACATAATAGAGAGCTAAATGTTTTCTTACCACTCACACATATTTATTAAAATATAACTCAATTATGGGAAAGTGCCTTTGGTTTGCACCCCATTTTCACTACTAGAAATATAAATTCTCCTTTATACGACCAAAATTGAGACACCATCCAAAAAAATTTGAAGTCTTTCTTATTTTTCTGTTTTTCTATGACTGTACCTGTGACAAGACATCCTAATATCGAACCCGGATTATCTGACCAAACACATATTGCCTTGAACCTTTTCGATACTATTCTTAAAACAGCCATTACCCGGGTAGAACTTGAACGTTCATGGGCTACGATTGAAATGGACATAAACATCCAGGAACAGTTAGAATCTAGATGATGACAGCCTAGAAATCAACCCTAGCTTCTTCTACCGAAGGTTGATACTTCTTCCTTCTTTACCCTTTACTCACTTTCGGATGCCTAGACATTGTACCTCTAAGCCTTAGGTACAGACTCTGGAACAACATCTTTTTGGCGCTGTTGCCAGGGACCGAAGTTACAAAACCTTTTTCCCTGGGAAAATGACAAGTTTTCGTTGAAAGTTTCACCCTTTGATAGTGAACAAAGAGTGAGCACCTTTTAAAGTATTTCTAATCTTTCACTTGGCGACTCCACGAATAATAAGTTGGCATCCACTCGAAGGAATACCAGGAAAAACCCAGATGGTAAACAGATCACACCCGTTACTAATCCTGAGAAGATTTTAAAGGCAAGAGGCTCTCTTAAGCCAATTGCTACAGTCTATCAGCTTAAGAACCCACAGCGGAAGACCAAGAGTTCTTATGAACCTTCAACTTCACGCAGTCCACCTTTCAACAACAAGAATCTAACATCAGCTTGCTCCAAAGTTAGAAGTGAAATACATCCAATAACATCTGTTCTACACAAAGGAAAAAGCCCTGCAAAAAAGTTATCAGCAGTTGATATACCATCGACTCTTCAGTTAAATTTCGCGACCTCACCCAGTTTCAAAGAATATATTACACACTCAGTTTCCACGCCCGCTGATTCCCCTGATTACATCTCTTACAAATCTGAGGAGTCAAGCCATTGCATCCCTTACCACTCATCCTTGTATTTTTCGCCCCACAAAGAAACTAAAGATTCTCTTTTAGTATTCCATAACCCCCTTTACAACACACAGTTCCAGTTTCCATTAATACCAATGGCAGTCGCAGGAGGGGGAGGTGGAGGGGTTGTCGAAGGAGGAGGTGGGGGTGCTCCTGGAGGAGGAGGTGGGGGTGCTCTTGGAGGAGGAGCTGGAGGTCAAGGGCCCTTTCCCCCTCCCAGAGTGTTCGCTAAATTGGCAGCTAGATACGCCCCTTTGGTCTTACCCGTTCCTCTACACGGCCTTCCCGAAAATTATATAAAAAATTTGCCAAAATTTACCGGGGAAGGAGATCTGACCACGGCCGAACACATAAACTTTTTTGATCAATTCACAGACATTCTAGGTCTCGAACATGAAGATGTGTATTCGAGGCTTTTCGTCCAAACTTTTGAGGGTCGGGTCCAAACTTGGTTTCGGAGTCTACCTGCAAGATCTATCTTGTCTTATGATGCCTTGGAAGATGCTTTCCTTAGACAATGGGGCGAAAGAAAGGACCACTTATACTATTTGACCGAGTTTGGGTCTTTAAGAAAAAATAATTCAGAAACAGTTATGGATTTTATTCAAAGATTCAACAAACTGTATAACAAGATCCCAGCCGAGGTTAAACCGTCCCAACCCATAGCCAAAGTAACCTTCATGGGAGCCTTCGAACTAGACTTTTCACCTCTTCTAAGGGAAATAAGGGGAACTACCTTAAACCGTATGCAAGATGATGTTGTAGAAATTGAGTCGAATATGATGGCTTCTGGTAAGTTGAAAGCTAAAGTAGAAATGGGAAACCGAGAAGCTACACGCTTTAAGGAACAAGTGGGATGGTCAGGGTCTAATAGGTACACAGCTGACAAAGTAGATGATATGGCCAGAGTAATTAAGGAACTATCAAATAAGATTTCTAGGATGGAGCTGGAACAGGCAAAAGCTGATTCTTTCGTAAAAAGGGATTTCAGGAGGAATCCCAATCCCCCAAACCAACAAAGATAGATAAAAAACGAGAATCAGAAAATACAAACTCCCCTAAAGAATGAAAATTTTATAGGAGGGAAGGATCTCCAAGATTTCGGAGATTTGGATGATGATGTCACAAACTTGGGTGATGACTGCACGCAACCTTACCTGACTAAAGAGGATTATGAAAATTCCCTAAACACTCAACAATTGTCTATTAAAGATGAAGACAAAGATTATGCCGACCTTTGTAGCTATCAAGAAGTAACTGATGCGATAATGGCTGAGGCCCAACCTAGGTACAACTTGAGACCTTAGAGTAGGCCCATTTCAACTACTCAACCTAAGAAAATTCTCCCAAGAGATCAAAATTATGAGCCTACCCTGGAAGAAACCGCGTTACCTAATAGTAAATCGAAAGTGGTAAATGCGCAAGACCCTGAAGTGAAGAAGGTTGAGACCCAAATAGAGGAAACTGAAGCGGCTGATACAAATACACCTTTGACCAAGATCACGAGTAATAAGTCGGTTCAGACAAATAAGTTGGAGAAGAAGGATTCTGAACTCCCAACTAGAGAAACAGACAAGGTTAGCGGAGTTTTCAGTTTCGAAAATGAGATAAATAAAATTAAGATACCAATTCCTCTGGTAGAATTAGCAAAAAACCCAGTATATCGAAAGCAGATTACCAAAGTGATAGGCATTTCGGAGCTAGAAATCCAGTCTGACATTTTAAATTTGGAAGATGATAAGCCCAGTATCACATTCGGTCCACATTTTGAAGGAGCTAGAGACATTGTTTCTCCCTTTTATATTACCTTAAATGTGCATGATAGACTACTGCATAACTGCATGTTAGACTCCGAGGCCTCACATAACGTGATGACTAAAATTATTATGGACAGACTGGGTCTCAATATCACCAGACCTTACGAAGATCTCTACTCTTTTGATTCGAGAAGAGTTAAGTGTATGGGAATGATAAAGGATTTAGTAGTCACCCTTGCACAACTCTCGGTTAAGAGTGTTTTGATGGATGTAGTTATCGTTGATATTCCACCCAAGTACGGTTTATTGTTGTCTAGGTCGTGGGGAGCCAAGCTTGGGGGGTCTCTACAACTGGATATGATGTATGCCACAATTCCTGTGTTTTGTGGGTAACTTACTTGGTTATACAGGGAGATGAGGTTATCCTATACAGTAAGCGATCCTCAAAATCCTAACAATTTCCCTATTTACATTGCAGATCAAGATTTAGGAAATTGTATCTTATCCTTCGATGACGGTTTAGATAGTTGCACAGAGGAAAATGATATAGATCAGGAAGAGCCAAGTAACATGACCAGAGATATGTGTAGCATCGGTATCTGGAAAATGTTTTTTTACGGAGCCCTGTCATGCAAAGGAGCTGGTGCAGGAGTATTTTTTGTGGCACCCGAAGAAAATTGTGTTGTCCCCTTTTCTTACAGACTTCAATGGGATATAGATTATACTAACAACGTATGTGAATACGAATCCTTAGTCTTAGGATTATAGGTTTCCAGGAAGCTAAACATAAAAAACCTAGAGGTATATGGAGATGTGGAGTTGATAGTCAAACAGATAAATTGACAATATCAGGCCAAGCACCCAAGATTAAGATCATACAGAAATTGTGCCTGGGATCTAATGGAAAACTTTTTCTCATCTGTAAATTTCCACTTCATCCTGCACGTGGAAAACTTGCAGGCTGATGCATTAGCTAAAGCAGCTTCGACTTTCGCTCCTCCTACAGCCTTTAAATTGAAGTATCACATAGAGGTAAGACATAGACCATCTATAACGAACAATATACAACACTGGAAGGTTTTTTAGGATGATGAACAAATTAGGAAGTTCCTTGAGACAGTAGGCGATTTTTCTGAAACTCACATAGATCAAGAAAATCAGAATGATCATATATGGATCATGCAAGAAGCGGAGGACCCTCAAGAGTTCCAGGAAAAAATTGCAAATCATCACATGTTGGTCCTAAAAAATAATTAGATTCTGAAAGGACTGGTCCCTCTGGAAAGTCTATTTGATCAAAACGACGTGCCTGTAAAATCCACCTTACAACCCCAACCAGAAGAAGTGGAAGACTGTGACATAGGGACCAAAGGATAATCCAGGATGGTAAAGATATCTAAACTCCTCCCTCCCGAAATGAAAGGCAAATATAAAGGCCTACTCGGACAGTATAAAGATGTTTTTGCCTGGTCTTACGACGAGCTAAGAACATACGACACGACCGTAATCGATCACAAGATACCCCTAAAGCCTGGGGTCAAACCCTTTAGACAAAAGCTTAGGCAGATCAACCCCATTTTATTACCTGTGGTCTAAAGAGAAGTTAAGAAACTTTTAGATGTGAAAATAATAGTACCTCTGAGATATTTTGACTGGGTGGAAAACCTGGTCCCGGTTAGAAAGAAGAGTGGAGAAATTAGACTTGCGTGGATTTTAGAAACCTAAATAAGTCTTCTCTCAAGGACAACTACCCACTGCCTAAAATGGATCACGTGCTAGAAAAGGTAGTTGGAGCAAACATAACGTCTATGATTGACAGTTTCTCTGGGTATAATCAAATTGCCATGAATGAACAAGATAAAGAAAAGACAGCTTTCACTACCCCTTGGGGTACATTCATGTATGATAAAATGTCTTTCGGTTTGATGAATGTAGGGGCCATGCTCCAATGCACTATGGACATCGCTTTGAATGTAGTCATCTATCTCGATGATTTTACAGTTTTCTCTAAATCCGATGAAGAGCATTTGATACATCTTAAATAGACATTCGAAAAATGTCGCAAGTTTGGTTTGTCCTTAAATCCCAAGAAATCACACTTCGCCATGCAAGAAGGTAAACTTTTGGGCCATATTGTATCTAGGGATCAAATTAAGATTGATCCTAAGAGGGTTGAAGTGATAGACACTATAAATATTCCTAGAAATGTAAAAGAAATTCAATCCTTCTTAGGAAAAATAATTTTTTTACGAAGATTTATCCCAAATTTCGCTGAAATTGTAAAATTGATCACAGGTATGCTAAAAAAGAACAGCGAAGTAAAGTGGACAACAAAGGCCAAAGCATCATTCACACATATTAAGAAATTCATAAGCGAGGCACCTGTGTTGGCAAGCCCCGATTACCTAAAAGAATTTATTATTTTCTCATTTGCCTCCGAACACACGCTTGTTGCAGTGCTCCTCCAAAAGAATGAAGAAGGTTTCGAGCAGCTGATCGCCTTTTTTAGCAAGAGTCTCAGAGACGCAGAACTTAAATATGATATAATAGAAAAGCAAGTGTACGCCATGGTAAAAGCACTGAAGGCATTCAGAACATATGTATTACACTCCAGGATAGTTGCGTACGTACCTACCAATTTTGTGAAAGATATTTTGGTACAACTGGACAGCGTTGGGAAAAGAGGACGATGGCTTTCCAAGATTCAATAATTTGACTTGGAAATCAAACCTACTAAACTGGTAAAGGGACAAGGCTTGGCCAAACTTTTGGATGAATCGAATTTCAGAGCTCTAGGTATAAATTGCCTGTAGGAATGTGAGGAAGACATGAACATAAACGAGCTCGATGAGAAAACAAATACAACTAATATCGAAGAGAATTTATTATCATCGGACTGGTACATGAACATAGTATCCTACCTGCTGACTCTAAAATGCCCGAGCGAACTATCACCATCAAAAGCCAGGACTTTAAAACTTCATGCGGTCAAGTATTGTATTTCCAAAAATCAATTATATTGGAAAGAACCACTTGGTTTCTTGTTAGTCTGCTTAGTCGAATCAGAAACAGAAGGGGTTATAAGTGAATTTCATGAAGGAGTGTGCGGGGGACATCACACTTGGAGGGCCACAGCTTATAAAATTCTGAAAGCTGGGTATTACTGGCCAAAACTTTTCTCAAACGTTAACGCCAAGGTCCAAGCCTATAACCCTTGTCAACTGTTTGCAGGAAAACATAAACTCCCAGCGCCACCTTTAGTTCCGGTCAAAACTGAAGCCTCTTTTCAGCAATGGGGGATAGATTTTATAGGCGAGATTAATCCCCATTCTAGCACCCAACACAAGTGGATCTTAACTGCCACAGATTACTTCACTAAATGGGTGGAAGCTATCCCAACCAGAAGGGAAACTGATTCAGTGGTGATAGACTTCCTATAAGACAACATTTTTTCTAGATTCGGATGCCCCCGAAAAATAGTCAAAGATAATGCCCAGGCTTTTAAATCTATGGCTATGATCAGCTTCTGCTAGAAATACAATATTGTACTCGGTCATTCCACGGCTTA
>ML801574.1:49600-60660 GCA_009831015.1 Picea engelmannii
TATTTTAAAGGACTCTCAAAAGAAACCAAGATGACCTCATAAGATACGGTAATATCGTCTGAACTAATAAATAAAAGAACATTTCTTTATACTAGATTCTAAGGTTAGGTGTTTACGCAAAAGTAAGACGAAATAAATGAATCACACAAAGAAAAGCGTCTCTGAAAGAGGTATTTCAAAAGTCAGTCCTAAATTTTTTGACCCCTATCTTTCAGTGTATAGATCTCTATCTTTCACCCTTTTTCTGTTTTCGGATTTACCTTTTTGAAAAGCCAAACATCTTTTGGGTTTCACATGCATAGGGAGAAGAGATTACGTTTTAACCTTGAAAGCTTCAAAGTAGATTGTGAAAAGTAAGCTGGTCTTCACAACTCCTTAGTCCCTTACTAAACAAAGTTATGCATAGGTTGATCCTGACTATTCTAGGTTTTTCAACAGTTTCAAAGGATTGAGGCTTGCTCAAATAGAAAACTCCAAAAAAAAAAAAAAATCTTTTTCCCTGCGAACGAAGGTGTTGTGAAAGTTAAGGGAAGGTTGGTACCGAGTAATCAAAGTAAGTTGACAGACCTACAATGAAAAATATTACATAGATATCATCCCTCATACAAACTGATTGCCCCCACTTCGTGCTCTAAAAAGCAAATTATAAGACAAATGGTGAAAGGAAATTCAGAAATGATTGCCCCCATCTAGTCCAAAAGATGATGAAAGGAAATTTAGAAATGATTGCCCTCATCTCAGCATTTAAATGCATAAATATATTTCGAAGTGGTGAAAGGAAATTCAGTAAAAAGGGCCAGATAACTTCACCGGGGTACTGAACAGGCTCGCTGGCAGTGAAGCAATATCTGAGATATTTGTAAGGTTATTATACGTGAATTTCACTCTACTCTGGTAATCAATTTTTTTGAAAACCGGATCTCCATCCCAAATTCAGACAGGGCTCCCCGATTAAAAATGTATAATTTGTTTCTTTTGATGCAAGCCAATAGCCACAATATCTATTGGGTCTCCTAGAATTGTTTTGATTGTCTTAATACAGACCTGAATTCAGTAACAAGAAGGAGAAAGTCGTGAAAGGGACTACAGCTAAGTTTAAAAAGTATCTGAGTTTTGAAAAGCTTTTCACAAGTAAAAGACGAAGTCTTTCTCTCCCTCTGTATCCTTTTCCTAGGAACAATTTCGCTGGATTAAAGCCATTGACTCCATTTACCCAATACAGGCACGTGGTCTACTGTTCTTCCCATCTTGCGGGAAAACGGGATCCCTAGTTGGAGCCTATGTTGGAGCCGCCTTTTTTTTTTTAGCCTTTTCAAATTTTATTTCTTAATTCTTGAAGTCGAAAGCTGGTCTTTATTTTTTATTTTTTTCCCCAAAATCTTAGAAATCTCATCACGCAAGCAGTGATGGTTATCATACTCTTAAGGAAAAAAAAATTATTTAATCGTTTAAACGAATTTCCACTTTTATACCTCGGGATGTCGCATGTTGGGAGTTATAAATCACATAAGTTACAAGCCCTGAGGAGAGAAATGGAAAAATAGCCTTAAAATTTTACCCAGGTCAGTACCGAGAGTAAAGATTTTCTAAACCATAGTTAAGCATCGTCGGGATTTCACATCTCGATGTTTGCTCGCCACAAAAGCCTTATCGTCATAGCTCTGATAGCCGAAACCGCGAGACTCTTGTTTTAGTCACGCGAGTTAATATTAAGGGTAAAAAGTTTAGCCGTGGTTAAGATTTGTCGAGAATTCACAACTCGGCATGTTTTTCCCCCAAAAACTTACTTTCAAATCCCCAAGTCACGAAGTCGTGATATTACTTAAATAATGATTAATTAAAACGCTTAATCTAGTTTTATCTTCTAATTTAAATAAATCACATCATCTCGATCTCACGATTTCGCGAATCGGCACATGCTCCTCCCGGAAGTTATACCTTCGAATCCCCAAGTTGTGAAGTCGCGATATAAATCAAAACATGATTAATTAAACACTTAATCATGGTTACGTTCTTTCTTAACTTAAACTAATCATCACAGTCTCGGGTTTTAGAGGCTCGAAGAGTTAGAGTGAAAACTCCCGATAAGGAAAATGCCGAAAGATTGATTAAAGTTTAAGAAATCCTAATTAATTAAGCTAAGCCCGCGTAATCAGTGTTTTAATACGAACAATAATATGCACAGTCTACGAGGTGATTTCAAATTTTCCTTGCACCAAGTTGTGTTACAAACCGTCAAAATTTATGGCATTAATTGGAAATGAGGCGAAGCGACAAGCAGGGGTATGGTTTTTATTCCTAAATCTATATTTAAGAATGATTTGATTGTTATGTTCCTAAGGATGACCAAGTTTTAAATGGTCGAAGATATATATCTTTTTATTTGATGTCATAAAGCTCATTTCTATTTTACGCGGAGAAGATTTCCTCAGCAAACTGACTTATGTATGTATACATATTTTTATCACAGAAGAGCTAAATCAGAATCCCCCTTCATGGCCCCGCAAAAAGCATCTAAGGAAAGTATTGAGATTTCAGGACAAGGTTCGGACAACGTTTCTGATACTTCACCTTGAAGTGTTGACTCTGTTAGGGCCTAGTCATATATTTCCAAGGTTCTGCAGTCCAAATTGGTAGACTGTTCGGATGATTCCAGTGACAATGAGAAGGATGACATGGCCACCAAATATAATATCGTCGTTCAGGCTGAAATGAATAAAGTAGCGGCCAGACCACGACTGCTTCCTTACTACGATATGGTCTGGTGGGCATTAGACCATGTGGATATACCAACCAGAACCATCGTCAACGAGCAGAGGGTCACCATTGGAACTTTTAGACCAGAACAATTACAGGCTATGTACAAGTTGCCAACCGCGTCAAAATTCACATACAATGTCGAGTTTCTGGAAAATTTTAAACAGAAAGAATGTGTGCAATATGACAAGAGTCTATCTAATTTAACTAAGGATTGGGTTTCACACCCTACGAAATTCAGGGCGGACAGTAATGGTGTCTATTCAATCTCTTCTTTGGAACCACAATTCAAATATGTAGCTATGATGACCTGTAGATTATATGGGAGAGAGGACACCACACATTTCTTCCTCTAGTGGGTGCCTCTAATACATACAGTCGCCGAAGGATGTTCTTTCGACTGGGATAAACTATTGTCTAATAGTTTGACCAGTCGGGTTACAGAATATTGAGCGCAGAGGGTGAGCAAGAAAACCGCTTCATTCTTTATGTCCGCGTATATCATGGATGTCGTGTGTTTCATAACGCTTTTTCCCTTAATGAGCTGGAGATGGACTCCATCGGAGGCTGAGCCCATCCATGTCTACCATTCAAATCTTTGGGAGGACAAAGCTTCAGATTTTGTGTATGAAATTTTTAACTGGGTAATGGTACCGCTGCATGTTACTATCTTCGGTCACCCACCACCCAGGATCTCAGATAGCATCACGGTAAATCTGAGCAGTATAGCCGACTGGTATGTAGAAGCAGAATTTTCATACCTCAGGGTCTTCGGTGCTTCTGTTCCTCTGCATGCCTTACCATTATTCATACCCGATAGGCTGGCTTGTCGCGAGAATCACTAGGCAAATAGTACTCTGTGGCGTAAGTAAGGAACTTAAAGGATATTCGAAGAAGGTATGGCCACCTTTCCCTATTCATTTGAATTCCTATTTTTTGTTAGATTTCGGGCATGCAAAAGCTGAGGCAGCAGCCCTGGAAGACATTAAATTGGTTCATATCAAATTCAAGAAGCACGATCCACACAGGGTCGTGAGTAATCACTTATCCAGTTGTGGACTTAAAAGATTCGAGCACGAAAATTTTCCCCAGAATGGCATTTTCTGAGGCACGAGATCTTATGCCGAGGTTTTGGCTCGGATACAAGCCCTGTCACCCGAAGAGAGGGCCGATGTGTTAAAATTCAAAGAACATCAGCAGAGCTGCCTTCCCCTAGTATTACGGGGTGAGAATCCAATGACCGTAGAGGTGCAGTAAATAGAAGCCGAAGGCTCCAAAGACTCAGCACCCGACCGATAAAAACACCAGGACAAGGAAGAACAAACTGGGGGCCCAAAACAAGAAGTAAAGACTCCCAATCCGTCGAAAAAGCTGATCCCAGTTTTCACTCCGAGCCAATCATCGAAGCAGATCGGAAATCCCATCGCCTCTATTACCCCTCTACAGTCCACTAAAGGGACCACAGACGCGGGTTGGATTTTCGGTGAAGAATTAAGACCTATAACTATGGACGAGCTTCCTCCAAATGAGTTCTTTTTTGATAAAAAGAGAAAAGTTGTGGTAAAAAGAGAATTCTATCAAGAAGCAGGATCAGCGGCCAAGAAATTTAAGGTGTTGACCAACAGGAAAGATATGAAGAAAGAAGATTTTGCGACAAAAATAGCAGGAACATTGGGAGCGTTTGCTATGACAAACCAATACTCAGTCGGTGTGTTTAAGAATCAGTTGAAGTGGAAGAATCCCCTAATCAAAACATTGGAAGATAAATTAGCCACAGCGGAGGAAGCTACCAAAAATCAGGTGAATACAGGAATAGAGCAGGCAAGGATAGCTGATAAAAGAGAAATCGAACAGCTCAAAACTCATTTCGAACAAGCAGAGCTGGTGGTTAAGACCAGCCAAATCCAGGTGGGCCAGCAAAGAGACTGGATAGAACAACTACAATCCAAGTTAGAATTCACCGAAAGCGAGGCTATCAATATCGGGATATTTCAATCCCAAGCTATGGAAATTCAGAGCAGAGTTTATGTAGCCCAGAAAAGCTTACTTACCAAGGTGGAGACTATTTGGAACAATCTCTTACTTATTGATCAAGTATCAGAAAACCTATCCTCAGAGAAAGGGAAGCTGGAGCGGATAGGGTTGCATTCCAAGAGGCTGTAATAGCCACAACAAAAGGGGAAATGGGAATTAGTTCCAGGTTTTCCATTCCAGAACAAACCTGAGGCAATGTTTTACTCAAAGAATGGGAACGCAGCATATCAGAAGGCAAACAGAAAGCCAAGAAGGTAAGGAAATCATGTGAAGAGACTTTCGGTACTATAGATGAAATTCTGTTGGGAATCGATGGCAAAAGCAATGCCGAGACACTAGGCCAAATGAATATAGAAAAATTATTGCTCAGTATAAATGAGGATGAAGGAAGAGATTCGGCCGAAGTCTCACAAATAACACAGGTAGACATAGTTCCAATAGACAAATGGTTGATTAAGCCAAGTGTACGGTTATGCACCATTGGCACCCAAGGTCGACAGATGGAAGAAAGGTTGCTACAATTGGTAAAGGATTGTTATAATTTTGAGGCCAATTGCCAAGCGGAACCTTCTAGGTTGATATCTCAATTGGTGGAAAGATGTGTCACCTATACCGAGCAGGTGAGGGGATAGGTTTCTGGTACCAAATAAAGACAGAGATAAAAGAATGAAACGATTGATCATCTTCTTGTTGTAACTGAAGACCCTAGAATGATTAAGATTACATCATATGTAAATCTGTATAAATATACAATAGAAAGAAAGAATAAAGGCTGGACCTTTTTGGGTCGATTGTAATAGAGATTTTCTCCCTTGAAAACTAATATAAAGCAAATCCAAAGATTTTTTGTCACGATTGTGTTATGAGTTTTTTCTCTTTGTATTTCATATTCAATTTCATTTCGTATATATATCTGATGAATGTTTCTCTATAACTTAGTAAGACTTCTACTGTAGTGATCATTTTTAGTTTTCTATATTGTTTACCGCTTTTCCTCTGTATCGGCTATCAGCAAGTACAAGACCAGTAAACTCTTTAGATCTCTATATATATTTTATGCTTCATCAGGTGGTTCCTTTATATTTTCTTCTTTTTTTTACAAGTGAGATTCTCCCTTGATAGGAGCCTCACATAATAAACAGCTAAATGTTTTCTTACCACTCACACATATTTATTAAAATATAACTCAGTTACGGGAAAGGGCCTTTGGTTTGCACCCCATTTTCACTACTGGATCTATAAACTCTCCTTTATAGGAACGAAATCGAGACAACATCCAAAAAACTTTGATGTCTTTCTTATTATTCTGTTCCTCTATGACTGTACCTATGACAAGACAGCCTAATATCGAACCCGGATTATCTGACCAAACACATATTGCCTTGAACCTTTTTGATACTATTCTTAAAACATCCATTACCTGGGTAGAACTTGAACGTTCATGGGCTGCGATTGAAAGGGACATAAACATCCAGGAACAATTAGAAGCTAGACGACGACAACCTAGAAATCAACCCTAGCTTCTTCTACCGAAGGTTGACACTTCTTCCTTCTTTACCCTTTACTCACTTTTGGATGCCTAGACACTGTACCTCTAAGCCTTAGGTACAGACTCTGGAACAACAGATACCATAATCCAAACTCTTATGTTCCTTTGATATATCTGAAAATCCTCTTCACTTCTAATACATGTGATTCATTTGGTGCTTCTTGAAATCGTGTCACATTTCCAATTCCTGCATTACATCTAGTCTGGATGCTGTCACATATAGTAGGTTGCTAGTCATTGACCTGTATTGTCTCTGATCTGTACACTTTGAATCATCATCTTTGCTCAACTTGCAACTAATTTGCATCGGAGTGATAACTGGTTTGCAATCTTCCATTCCGAACCTCTTTAGCATTTCTCTGATATACTTGGTTTGAGAAATAAAAATTCCTTGGTTGCTTTGANNTATCTAAAGTCCCAGAAAGAAGGATAGTTCTCCAAGTAATGACATTTCAAATTCATTATGCATATCCTTTGCAAATTTTTGGCTTAACCTGTCATCATCACTACCAAAAATAATATCATCAACATAAACTTCAATTAATAAAATATTACCTTGACTTACCTTGATGTAGAGGTTGTTGTCTGTGCTTTCTTTTATGAACCCTCCCTACTACAGATACTTATCCAATCTAGAGTATCATGCTCTAGGAGCCTGTTTTAGACCATACAAGGCCTTCTTTAATTTACACACATAATCTGCATTTTTTGACAACTGAAATCCTTCTGATTGTTCAATGTAGACTTCTTCTTCAAGTTCCCCATTCAGAAAATCTGATTTTACATCCATTTGATACATTTTAATATTTTTGGAGCATGCATAAGCTAAAAGTAAATGGATTGCTTCCATTCTGGCAATTGGGGAAAATGTCTCTTCAAAGTCGATTCCTTCAACCTGTGCATATCCTTTACATACCAATCTAGATTTGTTACTTATAACATGTCCATCTTCATTCAATTTATTCCTGAAGACCCACTTTATGTCGATCACATTCTTATTCTTTGGTCTTGGAACCAATTCCCACGTGTCATTTTTCTCTATTTGATCCAATTCTTCATCCATGGCCTTTTTCCAAAATTCATCCTTGTTGGATTCTTCAAAACAGTTTGATTCAATTGTAGATGAGAGTGCTAGGTGTGTTTGTTCTGGTGAATGGATTCTTCTTCTAGTCTCAACTCCTGCATCTTTGTTTCCGATAATCTGTTCTGAAAGATGATTCTTCTGTACTCGTTTACTGGGTGTTTTTGGAGACACTTGTTGAACTTGTTCTTCTACTTCTATCGGATTTTCTTCATCTTCCTCTTCTACTTCTTTTTCATATTCTACTTCTTCTTCTAAGGGTTGTTTCATTGATTCGTTTTCTTCGTCCTTTGATTTTGGTCTGCATGTTTCATCAATTTTCATGTTGATTCTTTCCACAAATTTCTTCAATCTTAGATTGTAACACTTGTATGCTTTCCTTGTACTTGATTAACCAACAAGTACACCTTTGTCCACACGAGAGTCAAACTTTCCCATTCTACCATCTTCTCTTTTGATATAGCATTTGCTTCCAAAAACTCTAAAGTGCTTCACATTTTCTGGTCTTCCTTTCCATAGCTCATAAGGATTTGTGTCGGTGTTGTTTCTGAGCATTACTCTGTTTTGAATGTGAATTTTTGTATGCACTGCTTGTGTCCAAAAAATATCTATCAATTTTGATTCCATTAGCATTGTTCGAGCCATTTCGTGTACTGTCTTGTTCTTTCTTTCAACAACTCCATTCTGTTGAGGTGTCCTAGAAACGAAGAATTTCCTTTTTATTCCATGATTGTTGCAGTAGTCCATAAATTCCTTTGAGGTGAATTCTCCTCCGTTATCATATCTCAAGCATTTGATTCTTGAATCCATCTCATTTTCAACCATTTCCTTGTAGATCTTGAAGTTTTCAAAAGCTTCTGACTTATTCTTCAAAAATCAAACTACAGTCATTCTTGTATAATCATCAACTAATAACATAAAGTATCTCTCACCTTTTAAGCCCTTTGTTGTAGTTGGTCCAACTAAATCAGTATGCACAATTTCCAGTGGTGTTGTCCTTGAATATTCCTTTGATTTGAACCTGGTCTTTGTTTGCTTTCCTTGTTGACAATGCTTCCATAAAGTGTTGGTTGGTTTCGTGATCTAGGGAATTTCTCTGACTACTTATTTTTTGTTGACTTTGACAAGGTTATCAAAATGCATGTGACCCATTATTTTGTGCCATAGCCAACTTTCATCTTCCTTTCCTAGACAACATTTTTCATTTCCAATTTCACTTAACACATATATGTTGCTTGAAGTTCTTGCAGTTGTAGTAGTCAATTTCCCTGAACCTTCTTTTCTTATCTCACACTTTTGTGAATCGAAAGTAACTTTATGACCTTGGTCACACATTTGACTCACACTTAGAATATTATGTTTCATATCTTCTACTAGTAGAACATTTTCTGCCTTTTCATTCTTGTTCCCAATTCAGACTGTATCTTTTCCAATGATTTTGGCTGAATCATCATTTTCGAAGGAGACTGATCCATCTCTTTCCTTTCGTAATGTAAGAAACTTGTCTCTATCACCTGTCATGTGTTTTGAAAACCCACTGTCAACATACCAACCGCGTTTCTTCTGCTTATCTTGTAGAGCGAGAGTGCATTCTTCATTGATATACTGATCTTGGTTTCTTATCCATGTCGTTTTCTAAGGTTCTTGTCTACGACTGTTGTTATTTTGTTGAGGTTATTTAGGAGGCACTATCATTCTACAATATTTGGCCACGTGTCCAAAATTGTTACATTTGTAACATTCCACTTCAGTGCTCAAAGATTCAAACCTGTTGTAACTTCTTCTCTGTGTTTCACTAGGTATTCTTGAGTAACCCCTTTGTGTATGATTCTCAAAGTTGTTATTGTTCCTATTGTTAGCTCTGCAATTCACATCTTTATGTCCAATTATTACATGCATAACATAAACCAAAAAATGTAGTTTGATACTTGGGAGTTGAGGATCTTCTGAAGGTACGTGCTCTTATAAATCATTCTTCTTCTTAAGGCCTATCCGTTGGTTGTTGATTATGAAATCTGACTCTTCTTGGTGGAGGAGTATACCTGTAATCTTCCTTGTATATCCTTCTATCCCCTTTGATTGTTTCTGCATAGATTTTTGGATATGTTTCTTTCTCTATTGTTTTGGAGCTTGATCCCTTTTCTTTTTGATTGTATCCAAGTCAGATCTTGTCAATGTGAGATTTTTGACTGCTGATAATGTCATTCAAAACTTTTGAGCTATTCTGCATACTTTTCTTTTGAATATCCTTTCTTAGTGTGACAATCTCTGCTTCCAAGTTTCCAATGATCCTGTCCTTTTCTTATAGATTTTCTTTGAGTGCTTCTTCAATTCTTTTATCTTCTTCTATTTGAACCTTCAATTTTGTGATCATTTGTTCTAATTCTCGAGTGTCCTTTTTCTTGTCTAATTCTGCTTGTAGTTTCTTGTTCTTCTTCTTTTCTCTTCTGATAAATTCTATGGAACACATTAATTCTTCTCAATAGTCAACTTCTGCCTCTTCAATTTCTTCTTCGAATTCTTCATATTCTTCTTCGGCTTCTTCATATTCTTCTTCGGAGTCTTCTTTGTTGGAGTCTTTTACTTCCATGAATAGAACTCTTCCTGTCTCACTATCACTGACTTCATCTTCATTTGATGATGATATGTCTTCTTTGGTGCATAAGATATTCTTGAAAACTTTCTTTGTAGTTCTTATGCCTTTATATGTGTGTTTGCCTTTTGAGTAACCTTCATCATTTCTCTTTTTCTTATGAGGACATTTTTTAGCAAAATGACCAATACCATCACAATTAAAACAAATTAAAGGAATCTTACCTCTATATCTACCGTTGGTTCTCTTGTTCAGTCTTTTGACGAAGTTGGCCACTTCTTCATCATATTTTGAGACGTCACTGTTGTTGTTATATTCTTCTTGTTTCTTTTTCTTTTGCTTTGATCTTTTGGATTCTTTGAAGGTTGATTCATTTACATATGGATTTTCTTGTTCAGTTCTCATTTCATATGTTGTGAATATTCCATGCGTATTGAGTTTAGATCCAATATTTCTTCTAGTGCTGATATCTTAGGGTTAAATCTCATAGGAAGAGACCTTAGTACCTTTTGAACAATTACAGATTCTTCGATTTCTTCTCCCAATCCTATGATTGCATTCACTGTTTCATCGACTTGTAAGAAGTAGGCTGCAATATTCTCATCTTCCTTCATTTTTAGTTGTTTGAACTGACCTCTGTAAGTTTAAAGCTTTGCTTCTTTGACTTTTGTATCTCCTTCATAAATATTTTGAAGCTTGTCCCAAATCTCTTTAGCGGATTTACAATGTGCAACTTTGGTGAATACCGTATCACTGAGACCATTCAAAAGTGCATTTTGGATTTGGAATTATTCTGACCGAGTTTCACTTCTTTGTCATTTATTGGTGGAACTATTGGTGTTGTGTATCCATCTACAATTGATTTCCAAACTTCAAATCCCTCTGCCTGTATATATGTCTTCATCCTTATGCTCCAAAAAGAATACTTTTGTCCATCAAACTGTGGTATTCCATTTTTATACAAGTTGGTACTCTCCATTATCTACCTTCCAGTGGTTAAACTGATTTCTGAAGGAACCTGCTCTGATACCATTTGTTGGATTACT
>ML801574.1:71354-122147 GCA_009831015.1 Picea engelmannii
ACAACAAGGAACTGTGGATCTTCATCCTTCTCCAGCTCTGTGAGAAGCTCCTTCCCACTCATAAGAAGTATCGTGCTGCTAACTTCTGGTTTCACTTCCTTATCTTTTATCGGCAGCAGTTTATGATATCTTCCATCCTTCTCTAAGGTGTATGTGTTCATCCTCCCATCATGAACAACATTCCTATCATACTGCCATGGCCTACCCAACAGTATGTGGCACACGTCCATGGGAATAACATCGCATAGGATCTCATCATGATAATTCCCAATTCTAAATTTGACTAAACATTGGTTTGTGACACTTACCCGGTGTCCCTTCTGTAACCACGAGACTTTATATGGACTCGGGTGTTTAGTCGTTGGCAGCTCCAATTTCTCCACCATCTCGGTTGAAACGAGATTATCGGTGCTCCCGCTGTCAATGATGACTTTGCATTTTCTATCCTTGGCTAGGCAAGCCGTCCTGAACAATCTGCTCCTCTGCACCGCGTTGTTCACCTCCTTTTCAGGTGCCAAAAGGATTTTATGCATCCCCAGCGACCTCCCGCTGGTTGCATCTTCACTGTCCACGTCATGCCTCTGCGCCTCAGCGACATGAGCTTTTCCTCCGTCCATTTTCCTCTCTGGACAATCAACGGCTTTGTGTCCGTCTTTACCACACGTAAAACATGTGATAACTCCTCCTCTGCCTCTTCCTCTGCCTCGGGCACGAGGAAATGCATTGGCATCAGCGTATCCACCCTGCTGATTCTCTTGCTGCCTCCTCGGCTCAGAAATTTGTTGTCTCTGTTGTGAGGTTCCACCTCTCTCAGCTCTACCCTGAGGCCTCTTCCAATCCTCCTTGGGTTTCTGTGTCCTCTCTGGAACAACAGCTTTACCTCTAGGCTGGCTTCTGCCTCGGCCTCGCTGACCTTGCTTGCGGCTCAGCTTTTCTTCGGCCTTTAGAGCCATCTGATACGCATCCTCAACAGTGCGTATAGTCAGCATGCTCAGCTCGTCCTGAATTTCATACCTGAGGCCATTCAGGTATCTGGCCACCTTTTCATCATCACTCTCCCGATGACCAGCTCTTATGTTGAGCCTATAGAACTCCTCGGTGTACTCCTTCACCGTCATCAACTTCTGTCTCAGGTTCTGCATGCGTCTGAACAGCGTGATCTGGTAGTCCCTCGGAATGAACTTCGCCTTCAACTTGGCGATCATCCGATCCCAACTCTTAATTTTTTGTTTGCCCTTGGAACATCTGTCTACCTGCAGCTCGTCCCACCATAAGGTTGCATGTCCCTTCAGCTTGGTGACAGCATGTCTTATCTTCTTCTCCTCTTCGATATCTTCATAATCGAAGTAGGTGTCCAATGCTCAGATCCAGTCCACCAAGTCTTCAGCATTTAGACTCCCCTCATAAGTCGGGATGTCCATCTTCGTTTTCGAGCTCATCCTCGAAATATCTTTGATCAACCTCTCGGTTGCAGCATCCTCTGCTGAGGCTTCTTCTTCAGCATGTCCAGCTTCCTCCTCGATCTCAGGATCGCTGATTTCCTCTGCGTCGGCTCCACGCCTTTGGGTGGTCTCCATATCCTCGAGTCTCGCCCTGAGATCTCGAATCTAACGTTCCATCTCAGCATTTCCTGCTGGATTTCCTGCGTGCCTGCCCCTTCTCCTGACATCCCTGTCCTCTCGATCGGGTGACTGCCTCTCTCTTCTGGGCGGCATCGTGTACCTCCTCTTTGTTACCTGAACAAAGGAATCTCAACTCCTGCTCTGATACCACTCTGACGCAACCAGCCCTCACTGGCGTGGTCGCTCCACCAGGACCTCCTCTCGCTTAGGCCCGAAGGGTCCAAGCCCTTCCTATTCCCTTCGGGAATGATGTACCCACAGATATATACTTCCTCACGATTCTCCCTTCGGGATTTGGGAGATCGGACCTCGCGATCTCGCGAATCTCACAACCTCGTTCCTTTACCTCTTCAAACCCCGATCCCCGATCTCCGATAGTCAACGGTCAATGCTCAGTTATCGATCTTTTACTTATCGGGAAATCGGAGGATGAAGGGTAGGGAGATACTTACCTTTCGAAACCCTGATTACCGATGTTCTGATAAGCTTCCACGTGTCTCCCCCTGACTTCCGGGTCCCACAATGCTACGTCACGTCGGGACTTCGCAGCCCGCGGGTCCGCGATCCCAAGTCTCCTGCTGCTGGAAACCCCGAATGCCGAAACTCCGATACTTCCGGATTGGTGCCACCTGTCCCTCCAGAAATCGACGGCTCAGCTCGAGTCGGGGAATCGCACTTCGCGTTTTCAACGTGCATGTGACTCTTGCACTCACCAACCCCGATTCTCCGATATGCGATGACCAAGGGTCCTTCCGCTGCCTGAGGGTTAAACTCCTTGCTCCTCCTCCCAGATCCAACGATCCTCAGGACTTCGCGAGTGTGCACGACGATTTAGCTCGTCGATTCTCTTCCTCTAATAAGAGATCTCCGCTCCGCCACCTTTATCCTGTGCGGACTCCACTGGGTCGATTTCTCCAGCGAATAGAAGGACTATCCCTCCTGAGCTTCCGTTGTTCGAGCTCCTTCATGGAATTCTCGAACCTACACCCTGTGCCCAATCTTCAATCACTTCCAGAAGTGTTGAAGTCTTCCGGGCTCCTGTGCATTCACTCTTGCAACAGTTCGCCCTTTCCTCTCCCCAGACTTTCCACTGAGGTTCACCCTCGACCTGCACTCGCCTGCACAGCTCGAATAACCCAACTCAACTCTGGGCGAACGAGAACCAAGGTTCAACTGTTTATCCTCCTCGACACACTCTATGCGGAGGAATTCGACTGCCTCTTATGCAGGAATCTCCTGGCCTAAACAGAGAAACAATGGAAACCCATTCCTTCACTCTCTCTGGTTGCAAACCTGATATGCAATCACATAAGCAGCATATAACAAATACGCATAAAAAGATGCAAACATACACAAGCATAATATCAGCAACACACAGAGATCAAACGCATCCATGGAATTGAATCAGGGCTCTTCCTATTAATTCAATAGCTGTACATGTAGGGTTCCTCACAAGCTCTCTGCTCTGCTCTCTCTTGCTCCTGCATGAATGAATTGAGAATGATTTCAATGAATACAAGGGAGGGTGCCTATATTCTATTTTCCCTCTCTAAACTAAAACTGTCTAATCTACAGTTAATTATTCTATCTACCTGCATTAACTCTAATTAAATGCCTCAGCTACCTAAGGACTAGATCTTGTCCGCTCAAGGTCCGTTACAATGTACAGTGCGCTTCATCACATCAAGACATTAATGTTTGGCGCAGCCATATATTTCAATGGTTCAAAAATTTGGATGCTGGCGCTTTCCAGCTGTTCCTTTTCCTCCATGCGCTGCTCGGTTGATGGTTTGTGGATGCTCTCGTGGATGCTCCTGCATCACTATTGGCCTTAGCAAGCCTAAAGCACATAGAAAATATTCCAACTAAGACAATTTCGATATCTCGTAATTTCACGTATACCAATGCAATGATTTTATTTCTCCAATGCAAGAGATTAGTGTATAGAACTATTAGGTTATGGAGTATTTTAATGAATAATCTATTTATGCTACTTACTTAGGGGTTTAATCCCTTTTCCTTCCTAAGGCAAGCAATACTAGCAAGGAGAAAACTAGGAGGGTGTAAGCTCTTTTACTTCTCCTAGTAACCCTTTGTACAATAGATTATTCAATACAATTATGATAGGATTAGTGGGGTTGTATGCCATTATACTCCCCAATATCTTATAAAATTAACCTTTCAACTAAGAAAGAAGCAACAACAAAGCATAGATTCCTTACCTAGTCCAAGCATCAACAAGATAAACTCCCTTTTAACCAAGAAAATTCTACCACAATGCAAGAATTAGCCTCTAAGAGAGATAGTGCATCACTTCTAAATAAAATAGCAAATACAAACCATAACATGAGCAATTAAGAGAGAGAGATATGTAAAATTTCCCAAGAGGAACTCAAATTTCAGCCAAGTATCTTCTCCAAGATGGGAAAGCTATGTTTAAAATGAAATAGAAATTATCCTTATTCATACAAATCTCCTAAAAAGTGTTTGTCCACTTAAGTTAGAGTAAACCACAAAACAAGGGAGACATTTCCCTTTGTTTTTCTCCTTTACAATACTAAATCCAAATTTAATTTAAAAATTGCACATAAGAAACCCTAAATATGACGTCAACCCTCTCTAGGGTGACGTTTTGGCACTTCTAGCAAGTCGTTTGAGCTTGGAGGTGAAATGTTGGGCCTCCAAAGGCCTACCTCTCATGTGTTATGGTATCCTCCATCAAGCCAAGGAATTGTCTCCATCCAAGTGCCAAGTATCAATCAAATCAACACCACCACGACAAAAAACCTAGCCCTAGGTGATGTCAAGCCCTCCAAAGTAGAGTTTTGACCTCCAAAGGAAAAAAAATGTTGGGATTGTAGGGGATAGGTGGGATCATCCATGGTGTCTTTCAAGCCTCAAAAGGTTTTCATCATCATCTGGTGTGTGAGCCATGGTATCCACATTGTGGGCTTCATGCCCCAAGGAAGCCCAGGATAGGCTTGTTCTTCCAAAATTGTCCACCAAGCAAGGTCCTGCAAAGAAAATGAATACACCCTCCAAGGATATCAAGTCAAATGCATCATGATAAGTAAATAAAATCGATAAAATATACACCTCGACATGTGCATCAAAAAACACCTCATCAAATTAAACAAGTTCTCAAAGACCCTATGCAAATTTCCAAGTTTAGGTATGGGAGGGTTTATCATTCCCTAATTCAAGGAGTGTTTCGCAGGTGGACCCATTAGGTGAATCATTCCCTAATTCAAGGAGTGTTTCACAGGTGGACCCCCCTCTAATCCATGTGGAGAAGATGAAATGGATGGTGGAAATAATTTTTGGCATGGGGTTCATGACATACAAGGGATTGTAGTGTCTCATTTATGGGGTGCCTTTGTAGAGGATGTGATGCACCTTCATTTTCAATGCATCCTTTTTCCTGGCCCATTTAATGTCATTAATTATTTAAGCTCCAAAACAACTGGGTACTCCCTATGGGGTAACACATAGCTTGTGGGGAAGTAACATAGTGTCACTTGAAGGGAGAGGTACACAGACTTCCATGGGGGTAAATTCTATCTTGTAATGCACTTGTGTAGATCCCTAAACAAGTGGGACATATGTGTGTGTGTGTGTGTGTGTGATTTTGCAGGTCTTTTAATTTTTAGGAGAAACATTTCATTATTATTAATACCTCTTTGGGCAAGCATATGGAAGGTTATGATTTGGATTTATCTTTTTCCAACCACATTCCCTCTGGGCCTTCAACTCCTTCTTCCCATGAAATGAGGGGAAATCCTTTCTTGGGTCAGCACACCCGAAAATCCCAAAATATAAGGAGGCGACGGGATGAAGTGTGGAAAGTGGTAAGTATGATCAGGAATGAAATGATGACTTGTCAATGGGACCTCCCAGTAGAAAACTCATCCCTAAGGGTGACCACTTACTATGGAACAATGTCAACCACCAAGGAGAAACAAGGAAAAGAGCATAATTTCCAAGCAAATGTTACATAATCAAAAGCAGTTCAAAATTAAACACACTCAAATGTCTCAAATATTAAAGTGACACTTACCACAATACTTGACTTGTACCTCATGGAGCAAGACCCACTGTCTTTCATAAGCAAGTTGATGTGGTGAATTCCATCATGATGAACTGAGGTGGTGTGGTGGTGATGTGGGTGTATGTATGTGCATGTGGACGTTGTCATCCATATGTCTCTCGGTACTCCATGTCTGCAACATGAAGGCCTCGAGACATCATCTCCTTAGTTATCCCTAGGAAATGGGGATAAAAGCTGGCTCATACTTGGGTACATGTGCTCGTTGTAGAGTGCATGAGAACCTCAACGTCTCCTGGTTAGACTTGTGCCTAAATGAAAACATAAAACCATAAAATCCAGGGTGTCTCTACTCACCCTTTGTCCATATAATCAAAATCAAAATTCCAAAATTGACAACTAATCTAGGAAAATATTTTTTTTGCATTTTTTCAAAAAATTCTAAACTGACATGTAGTATGATTAAAGCAATATGAAAATAGAGAAAAATGAATATGAAATGCAACTAAACTACCATGAGCAAGCAAGATTCATATGAATGGAAAAGAAATATGACCTACCTACTTGCCTTGGGCTCGTGGCCCTGAAGAATCAAGTCTCGTAGATCTCAAGTGAAGTCATACAACTAGTGCAACCAGCTGGTCATCTCATCAAGGTACCTTCCCCTGTAATTAATCATAAAAAATATCAAGGACAAGTTAAGAAAATAATAATCATGAATATGAATAAGCATATAATCAATCATAGGAAAAAAATCATAGAGATGGGAGGGAGGGAGGAAATCCTACTGGAAATAATATCCACAAGCTTGATCAATCCACCTCATAACGAGACTATCTCATGTGGGTGGTGACTCATCTTCATACTCATTCTAATAATCATTGTTCCCTGAAGACTGAGAAAATATGAGATATCCAAAAAAGACCCCATGATTTCCTTCAGAGGTAGAGATGAGGTAAGGGACAAGCTCAGGTATAGAGAAAGAATCCTTCTGAATACCCAAAATATGTTGCTTCATCACTTGAAAGTCCTTGTAAAAATCCACAAGATGAAAATATTGTTGCTCTGCAATATGAATCTTTAACTGCTCTGGAGTGGCCATGTACTGGTGTCCATCTAAATCTAAGGGTGAAGGTGACTTAAAGTTTTCATAGAACAAATATGCATCCCCAAGAGGATATGCATCACAAATCTCAAAGGATGACTAAAGATCACCCTGAGTATGCTACGAAAAGTCATCCTCGAATGGAAGGAACAAATATGTAACCATATCATCATCAGGATGCCAAACATATGAATCATATACACATGAAAATGAGTCCTATAAAGATGACAACTCAAACCCTTTTTATCGAGAACTACTTTCAATGTCGTAAATGGGATCTCTATCAAAAATTAAACAACTCACATCCCCATCTATGTCTCCCAACACGTATGAAATCATCAATATGTTTATCAACCACATCAGAGAGGTTCTCCATGAGATAATATGCATCATCGAGGCTAATCATTTCTTCATTTTCATGTGTATGAAAAAGGTAAGGTAGGACAACTTCATCTTCATCAAGTGGGAGAAAGGATACCACTGTCTCATCCTGCTCATCTAAATGTTATACTTCCTTAGGGTATTCTTCTTCTTGGCAACTTTCTTCATGGATCTATTCTTCTAGCACCTCTTATGCAGTGGGTGGATCATACTCTTCTTCAGTTTTATATTCCTCACTTATTTTCTTTTCATCCACCGGAAAACCTTCTCTGTAAAGAGCGTCTTTGATCTCTTGGAAAGTATCTTGCAAATTATGAGTAGTTGGTCGACAATACCTAAGAAATTATTCAATGATATTTGCAGAAGACTAGATACTTTTTGGATCACACGAGTGTGCAAGCCACTTCCTTTGATTGATTCTAGAGAAGACACAACAATTTTCATTAGAACATCTTCATGCAATACATTTATACTCGAAGCGTACTTCATATATTTCACAAGATGGGTGACTTCCAGAGTTGGGTCACCACTCAACTTGGAGCAAATTTCCCTCCACTTCGCAGAGCAATGATTTGTATATACAAATATATTTTGAATTTCAATAGAAGGGTACACCTTATGGAATTCCCATGGTAAGTCTCGTGACGCCATGGTTCCATTACTTAGGGTAATATCTCAATGGAGTCTTCAGATGAACTTTATGAAAAGTTCATCAAAAATAGAAAAGGGAGCTTTCCTCAAATGGAGTCTCCGGGAAAGCTTATGGGAAAAGGCTTTGGGATCAAATATTTCCAAAGTGTCATTAGGGCACGAAAGAGGATTCAAAATCCTCCCTGGCAACGATGCCAAAATGTTATCGCACAAATTGTAGGATGGGCAATGCCCGACCCAATCCACGAGATGGAGACAATTGTGGGAGATTATACCCACTGTCACCTTAGATAATCCCTCCCCTTGCTTTAGAGAAGGAGAAATCCAACACAAGGGGGGAATCTTGGGTGACCCTAGGGGGAAATGAGATGGAAAGTGAGGTTATGGAAGTGATACCCCTATAGGTCAAACTACTAAGTGGAGAATGGCTTGGAACAAGTCTCAGATATGGTTAATGAGTTCCAAGTGCTTGAGTACTTGTGGAAGATAGTTGTACCTGCCCGAGACACAAGAAGAGAAAAGTATACAAGCTCAAAGATTAAGTGGAAAATAAAGTTAATCTTTTTGTCCCAAACTACCAAAATAAACAAGAGTATATATAAGCAAAAAATAAAACTAATTACTACATATTTAACCACTCAAAGCATCAAATATTTATTGAGAAATGAAGCATAAAACAAGTAGATTAATTCTCAATACTTTAGCATAAACTTCGGTGGTATTAGAGGGATGATATGTGATGTTTTCAGAGTATATTTGTAACATCCAACTGGTTGTAGAAAATATTTTCTACAGCAGAAAGTTTCAACCACAAAAATACGCAAGTAGTCCGAAAAGTTCACCAATAAGCAATAGAATGATAGTTATGGCTTACAAGCAAATTTCCACAATTGAAATGCAAGTTAAATTTAAAGAGATAGAGTAGTTTTATGCAACCCTAATGGTTGCAGATTTAAGTTACGACAACAATAAGATATCCTTATCCAATCAAGATTCCCTATTATCCTTAGCAAGCCTAAAGCACATAGAAAAGATTCCAACCAAGACAATTTCAATATCTCATAATTTCACATATACCAATGCAATGATTTTATTCATCCAATGCAAGAGATTAGTGTCTAGAACTATTGGGTTATGGAGTATTTTAATGAATAATCTAGTTATGCTACTTCCTTACATGTGTAATCTCTTTTACTTCCTAAGGAAAGCAAGACTAGCAAGGAGAAAACTAGGAGGGTGTAAGCCCTTTTACTTCTCATATTAACCCTTTGTACAATAGATTATTCAAGACAATTATGGTAGGCTTAGTGGGGTTGTATTCCCTTATATTCCCCAAGAGATAAAAAAATTAACCTTGCAACTAAGAAAGAAGCAACAACAAAACATAGATTCCTTACCTAGTCTAAGCATGAACAAGATAAACTCCTTTTTAACCAAGAAAATTCTACCACAATGCAAGAATTAGCCTCCAAGAGAGATAGTGCATCACTTATCCATCCAATAGAAAATAAAAAAACATCACATGAGCAAGTAAGAGAGAGATATATGTAAAATTTCCCAAGAGGGGCGCAAATTTCAGCCAAGTATCTTCTCCAAGATGGGAGAGCTATGTCTAAAATGAAATAGAAATGATCCTTATTTATACAAATATCCTAAAAAGTGTTTGTACACTTAAGTTAGGGTAAAACACAAAATAAGGGAAACATTTCCCTTTATTTTTCCCCTTTACAATATTAAATCCAAATTTAACTTAAAAATTGCACATAAGAAACCCTAAAGATGACATCAATCCTTTCTAGGGTGACGTTTTGGCACTTCTAGCAAGTTGTTTGAGCTTGGAGGTGAAACGTTGGGCCTCCAAAGGAATCCTTATCATGCGCTAGGGTCTCTTCCATCAATCCAAGGCATTCTTTCCATCCAAGTGACAAGTGTCAATCTAATCAACACCACCACCACCAAAACCTTAGCCCTAGGGTGACATCAAGTCCTTCAAAGTATCGTTTTGACTTCCAAAGGAAAAACATTGGGCTTGTAGGGGCTAGGTGAGATATTCCATGGTGTCTTTGAACCCTCCAAAGGTTGTCATCATCATTCGTTGTGCGTGCCATGGTATCCACCTTGTGGGATTCTTGCCCCAAGGAATCCCAAGCTAGGCTTGTTCTTCCAAAACTGTCCACCAAGCAAGGTCCTGCAAAGACAAAGAATATTCCCTCCAAGGATATCAATTCAAATGCATCATGATAAGTAAATCAAATAAATAAAACCACAACATGTGCATCAAAAACCACCTCATCAAATTAAACAAGTGCTCAAAGACCCTATGCAACTTTCCAAGTTTAGGTATGGGAGGGTTGACAAAGTGACCTTTTGGGTGAATCATGACCAGGTGGGCCCCCCTCTAATCCATGTGGAGAATATGAAATGGATGGGGGAAATAATTTTTGGCATGGGTTTCATCACATACATGGGATCATAATGTCTCATTTATGGGTGCATTTGTAGAGGTTGTGTTGCACCTTTATTTTCAATGCATCCTTTTTCCAAGCCCATTTAACGCCATTAATTAATTAAGGTCAAAAACAATTGGGTACTCCTTATGGGGTAACATATATCTTGGGGGGAATTACCATGCAGTGTCACTTGAAGGGAGAGGCACACATAGTGCCATGGGGGTAAATTCTAGCTTTTAACGCACTTGTGTAGATCCCTCAACAAGTGGGAAATTTATATATGTGTTTTCTTTTGCAGTTCCTTGAATTTTTAGGAGAAACATTTCATTGTTCTCAAGACCTATTTGGGTGAGCATCTGGAAGGTTATGATTTGGATTTTATCTTTTTCTAGCCACATTCCCTCTAGGCCTTTAACCCCTTCTTCCCATGAAATGAGGGACAATCTCTTCTTGGATCAGTACACTCAAAAATCCCAAAAGATAAGGAGGCAAGGGGATGAATTTTAGAAAGTGGCAAGTATGATCGGGAATAACACGATGACTTGTAAAGGGGACATCCCAATAGGAAGCCCTTCTCTAAGGGTGACCACTTACTAGGGCACAATGTCAACCACCAAGGCATAACAAGGCAAAGAGCATAATTTCCAAGAAGATGTTACATAATCAAAAGAAGTTCAAAATGCAACATACTCAAATTTCTCAAATATTAAAGTGACACTTACCACAATACCTAAATTGTACCTCACGGAGCAAGGTCCATTGTCTTCCGGAAGAAATTTGATGCAGTGAATGCCATCATGATGCACTGAGGTGGTGTGGTGGTGATGCAGGTTTATGTCTATGAATGTGGATGTTGTGATCCATACATATCTCGGTACTCCATGTCTACAACCTGAGGGCCTCGAGACATCATCTCCTTAGTTATCCCTAGGAAATGGGGATAGCATTCTCTACATATGATTCACTCTTCCATCCACATAGTTCTCTAACTATCCACATTTTTTTATATGAGACAAGTAGTAATTCAAATAGATAGAGCATGCACAAGGGTTTTCTATTGAATATCTCTTGGTAATGAGTGGAGAACTAATCGTAGAAGAAGAGGACCATATTAAATTATTACTTGTGTAGAGGTAGATGTGTAAACATATCAGGATGTATATGACAACAAGTAGTGCATATATTGATGACAACATGATCCCAACAATATTCTCTAACTAAGACATCAGGATGGAATGGAAAACAAACAATGTACGTATCGATCATGTTATGATTTCATTTGTATTCTGTGATGAATACTTCAAGAATTCAAGCTCTCCCAGTCACCATATTTTTTATCCCCAAAATTTGTAGTTCATGCAAGAGAGTATAAAGGATTCCTTCAATAAAGAACATAGTGGTGTCAGATTGGAAGATGTGGTGTTTGAAATTAAAGTAGGGAAGAGAGTTACACATATTGGGGTTCATAACCCACTCTTAGCAGTAGTTCGCAACAACAACAATTCTATGAACAATGTTGATCCATCGACTTGTGAAAACCCTAGGCCTGGTAACTAGGGTTTTGTGTGCATAGAGAAGGAACATGTGGTGAGAGATTCTGAGCAGAAACAACTTCACGCAAATTGAATGGTGTGAATTTCCTTAAGGAGGGGAGATTTTTTCACATAGAATGAACCTGAGGCAAACTGACAAGCTAGAGGAACAGACAGGAATTCAGAGAGACATACAGATAGAGGTAAGATGAATTTCTACACGCAATAAGAAAAAAAAACACCCAGGGAATAACGAGACAAAGACGTTTCTAGATTAGGAAGACTCATATATGGACAACTACCATAGCTCAATTGGCCTAAGAACTAAATCGTTATGATGCTAATGTTAGAATGATCGAATAGAGATAAATGTTGATTCCCATTTCATTAATATGATACACACATAAATACATGATATTGACCTTTGGATATTTCATCTTCCAAGAAGTCGCTTGGACTCCTAATGACGTTTCCTATCCCTTGACTATTCATATTCCGTCGAGTGATTAACCCTAATGAATTATGTATCCAACAAATCCAAACATGGAGTTGACATTGATTCCAAGATGTTAAACTTAGATGTTGATCTTTCTTATTGAAATTTCAAATTGATATAGCATATATCATACAATAGAGGAGATCATGTTCTGAAATTTCCCTTTTTGTAATTAAAATTGGGTATTATAGGAGGTCATGGTTGAGAGCTTCATCTTGAATTCTTTAGAATTAAACAAAATATTTAAAAACATCATTCAATCGTATAAAACTCGACTTGAGAGCTTCATCTCGAATTCTAATGCATTTATTCATAGTCATAAACAAATCTTTAAAAACATATTTCAACAATATAAAACTTTGATCATAATAAAAGTAGGATTATGTCACAAATTCTTATCATTATCAAATTTACAACGATGATTATGTTACAAATTCTTATCATCATCAAATTTATTATTAAAAAAAATATTACCCCATTAACTTACTCGTTTGTTCCAACTAGGGAAAATCTATAAATTAATACCTTCAAATTAATAAACCAACTTGGGAAATATTTAAATTAATCCCCTACTTCACATCAATATACACATATTCTGTGTATCCACCCAAGGTAAAGCCACCATTACCTTTATAAACCTAAAATTATGGGTGTTCTATTTTACTATTGCCTTTCTCTTCTAGGTACCTCAAAATTAGTCCAGTAAGCTTTTCGATTACCCTACTTCCAACGAAAAATCTTCATGTGACTGCCTTCATAGACAATTTTCGCGTTGAAAGGGAGTGTTTCGACAATTTTATGTTGCTAGTGTTATTTTCCAATGCATCCAACTAGCATTAGTTGTAAGCCCAGGTTGGAATTATTATCTGTTTAGGTGTGATAGTTATCCACTGGGCCTCTTCCATTGCTATTTATAGGTAATACTCTATTGTATTTTACACACAATGGATCTAATAGATCAAGCATTCTATCTTATAAGAATGTTTTTTAAGTTTTTTGCAATTGTCTTTTGTTCCTAAGATATTGTTTTTGAATATCTTCATGCTATCAATATCTGCAAATCCCTTCTCATAGTTTTTGAGATATATTTGTTGGTTGTGTAATCTCTAAATCATATCAGATCGAAGAGGAGAGAGTTGTAGTTTTTCTATTTCCTCCTTATCTTATTAGATCGAAGCCCAAATCTTAGCACTAGGCTTACAATCTCTACTCACCCTTCCCTCCATGCATTTGTACGGCCCAACCACACATATCTAGCAACTGCACATTTTGTTGTAGATCTGTTTTTTTTCTTCACTTGGTTGCTAGACTGTTATGATTCCATTTAAATTAAGGATGTGTCTCTACATTTGTGGCTCTATTTGTTGGGTCAGTGGATCACAAGGGTTCAACAACCTCTTGCATCTGGCTGGTCTCTTGCCTTGTGTACATCCAGATCAAATGTGTGACAAAAACTATTCAATATTGTTTGCAACATACATATCATACTCTTACAAATATCAACCATTTTCTAAAGGAGAGACGTGGTCTTTCCTCCCCATGTTATTGACGGTCACCCTCTCACATTATTGGTATGTGTGGAAAATTTAATATTTGTATGATATTTCATTTTCTAAAGTATTTTTGGGCAAAATTTTTGTTTGATTATAAATATATAACAACCAAAAATTAAAATTAAAATCCCAATTACAATTTGATTTCATGCAAATGTGACTCATTTGATTACATCACAATGCATAGTTGGCATTGTTTGAGCTTATATCAAAACAAATAGGGCATTGCACATACATACATATCGTATTTTTTTTGTATTGATAAGATGGAGGAATAAAGGACTATTGAGCTCTTGACTCCCCATAATTATCACATGTGGAAACTCAAGATGCAATAGTTGATGTAATCTAAATGGGTTTGGAAAATGTTAGTTGAGGCTCAACCAGTGTTTACCTTGGAAATTGAAATTTTTTCCTATCGAAACAAACTAGATGAAGCCATCAGTTTGATTGGATTGCATGTTTTAGACCATTTATTGTTTCAAATTACGGAATGTAAAACTCCAAAAAAAAGTTGGGACAAATTGGCTTCATTATTAGGTAAAGTCAATGAATTTCACACCCTACAGTTGGAAGCAGAATTGTCATATCTTGTACCCGATGAGCATGCACCCATTGAAGATTATCTTTCCAAATTTAGGGTATTAGTGGCACAATTGAAAGGGTGTGGAAAAATTAAATCAGATGAAAAGTGAATTTTCTTGATTTCTCCAAGCTAAAAGGTCATTTTTCAGGTATTTTCTTCTAGATTTTATTCTACAATGGATGCATTGGGTGATGAATTTAAAATTCCCTCTTTTGATATTTTATGTGAGTGTCTTGCCAGGGAACAGTGTAAGATTATGCAACTAGATGTTCTTTTTCTCTCTAAGAATCAAGCTCTTATGGCTCATACCTCCAAAGGTAAGAAAAAATCATGGTATAAAAAGAAGAAAGATTATTCTCAAGCTGGTGAGTCTCCCTCCAAGCCTCAACAAAAAATGAAATATTTTTCTCCATCTTCCAATTATAGTGAGTCTTCCTCCAAGACATGGAAGAAAAAGTCAAGTGAAACCTACAATTTTGTGGTGTATTAGGGCATGTCAAATAGAAACATTGGTTGAAACTGGAAGCTTTGAATGAATCCATGCAATGACACAAAATTCCAGTGCTCAAACCTTCTCCATTCGATAAAGGGCATGTTTTATCTGCTCAAGCCTTAAATGTGTCTTCTTCAAATAGCTAGACACTCTATTTTAGTGCATCATGATGTAGGAGCATCGCTCCACGTCAACAACGCACCAGCTCAAATAGCACATCAAACGAGCATTCGAGGAGGAGAGGCACCAGCCCTCTCATTTTTAATTTCAAATTGTGAATTAAATGCAATTCAATGTTTGTAAGACTCGGTAGAGTCGAGTTAATGATTTTGAGCTAATAGGAGATGGGGTCGCCTTTAATGGTTGACAGGCTAAAGATCTATATCTGATCCAGACTAGACATCCATTGAATGTAATTCAATGTAATAGATGAGGTTAGGTGAGAGAGGACGAGATCTCAGAGCCCCTCTTTTGTATTGAGATATTGTTTCAGATTTCAGAAGGAAGGCAGAAAGGAAGACTTGAGAGAGAGAGAGGTTCAGGTAGAGAGGCTTGAGGAGGTATTAGAAGTTCTGAGAGAGAGAGCTTGAGAGAGCTGAGACTCTGAGCAGTCAAGTTTTTGTAATCATCTGTATAGATACACAAAGATAATAGAAAATCAGTTTTTCCTACATATTGTTGTTCATGTATTTATGTTTCATGAATGAATGTTGTAGATGTATGATATATTTCATTTACAGTAGAAAGATAGATTTTCATATCATTGTTTGAGTTGTTGAATCATTCTGGGTTCTTTAGGCTATGCAAGGAGTGTAGAACGGAATGTTGAAATTTCTTTAGCCAGCACAAGGAATGCACATCTGAATCTCTCTGTCGAGTTCAGAGGAGGACGTGTCAGGAGGGCACACTAGGATATTTTACAGACTCGAGAAGAGCCTCAGAGTACTGAATACTTTGGAGGGGAGGTTGTGCAGAGAAGACACAGAGAGATAGAACTACAGAAGGTTCTGAAGAGCTCTTCCAAGAGGGCATCGAGCGAGTGCAAGGAATGCACCAAGAAGAACTCTATTTCGAGTTCAGAGATAAGGGAAGTGTCCAGGAGAAAGACACGTATAGAGTTACTGAATACTCTGCCAGCTCAACAAGGCGTGCTTGAGCAGAAGTTTCCAGGAGGGCACTTTCATCTCTTCAAGGAAATGAAGAGACAAAGACCTTTGAGGTCTGAGCAGTGAATCTCAAGAAGAAAAAAGATTTGTTGAACACTCTGTGAGGAAAATCTCTGCAAGGTGTGCATTGAGCTAGAAGAACGCTAGGAGGGCGATAATAATTTTCTTTGAATAAATCCTTCAGATCTGAATTTGGAGAAATCCCAGAAACACAAGAGTGTGTGGGATATCGAAGTCACCGAGGAAATCAAACACAGAAGAGATAACTCTTTTTAGAAGTGCAAGTGAGACCAAGATTTGAGTCCGCGGGAAGAAGTTTGAAGGCCGAGACCTTCGAATGACTGGAAATCTTCCAAGTCAAACAATCAAAGCTCATAAGGAATAGCGCAAAGAGTGCGTGCAAATAGAACTTGTTTTAAGTTCACAAACTCAAGAGGAGGAGCATAGCATCCATTACATCAGCTGCAGCAAGAGAGGAAATCTGGGCCGTTGAATCTCGCGTCCAGATACACAAGATAGTGTGCAAGAGAACAAGATCTGAACGGATGATGGAGATTCTTCAAAGAGGAAGCGTTGATAGCCAACAACCGTTGGATCAAGAGAAGTTGTGAGGAGGATAAAGGTGACAGTCATTTAACTCTCAAAGATATGGAGGAATAGGACCCGTCGATCCAGGAGAGATTTGAACCATTGGTTCATTTCGCGGGATCGGATATCGGGAGTTGGGAGGACAGAAGTCCTTAGTTTCCAAAGTTATGACACGCGAAATCGCGATTCGATCGCAACCTGAGATCGTGGGAGGATCTGGACCGTCTGATTAGAATCCAGACAGGAGAGAACGTACACAGGAGGAGATCAGACTTGAACCATTGGATATGAGCACATGGACCAACAGTCGTTGGATCCGAGTAAAGGTGCGCGAGAGAAGTTCTGAAACGATCAAAACCGTCCATCATCAGAGGATAAGTGGCAACAAATCTGGGGTGTTTGTGGAATCGAACATCCGGAGATTAGAAGAGAGCAGATGAGAAAGTTTGCGAAAGGAGAATTCGTGAAACAATCAGGATCGTCCATCAAAAAGGACACGTGGAGAGCAGACAACATTTCGCTGACTCGCTGTCGAAGGAAGTCAACGGGCAGAGTTTTAAGATCTCGCGAGTCGTGAAATCGTGACGTGATCTAAGCCATCAGATCAGGAGGAGCATGAGCCGTTGATTTGGGAGGCTCTGAAATTTTGGCATTTCGGCAGTCGAGGGTGTGAAGAAGTTGTTACTTGGAGGTTGCAAGTCACGAAATCCTGACCTGATCGTGACCGTTGATTGAGGAAGGATCTGAGTTGTCAAATCTGCAGCATCGACATTTCGAGAGTTGGGGTGCAGAGGTGCATTGCATCGAGAACCCTCAATACAAGAAATCGCAACATGCTCGGAAGAGTTGGCCTTGGTTCATGGTGCATGGTCACTTGGATGGAGGTTAAGGGAGGATCTAGGGACCATTAAGCCCTTGTCAGCATTTCGAGACCCGGGAGTTTGAAGGAAGGAGATTCGGGTGGCGTGAAGTCCCGACACACGAAATCGCGATGTTCCTTTTACGTAGGCGTGTGGTCACGGACTGTGGTTGCGTGGAGGAAGTGGCTAGTTAGAAAAGAGCTAGCGCCCATGAATTGAAGAGAACTGGAACACGCAGAAAGAAGGTGCGGGTTTCATAGGACCTGCACCAAAGGAAGAAAAAGGGACCTATGGATTCGTTCAAAGGGTTCCAGCAGGAACCAAAGAATTGTTCAATCTCAAGGAGGGAGAACGATCCAGTGATCGGGAGGTCACAAAACCCCGCAGGGGAGGGGGGCGACATCACATCAAATCATATGACTCATTCTCATGAGTTGTTTCCTTCCACATCTAATTGTATAATTTCGCGGATTATAGTTGGAGACTGTACATAGCTTCATGTTTTAGGATCATACACTATGTAGTTAGATGATGGATACATCGATGATGTTCTTCTTGTTCTTGGCATCTCTGCCAGTATATTTTATATTATTAGAGCTATCATTCTAGTGATGGGAAAACAATAAAGTTTTCTCCAAATAATGTAGTCATTCAATAATCATATAATCTGGACATCGTGGTTACCTCTAGAAAAGTTGATCATAGTTCCCATCTATACATGTTTGATTGTTTTGAGCCTTACTCTGGTTCCTCTTTCATTTCTCATGTTAATTCATTGAGTAGAATTTGTCATGAAATATTTGGACATCTAAACTACAAGTATTTGCAGCAGTTGAACACACAAAATATGGTGTTTGGTATTTCTAAAGTTTTGTGCACTGATGGAGTCTGTTTAGGTTGTGTTCTTGGAAAAAAACATCAAGATCATTTTCCTAAAGGAAAGACCATGTGTGCTACAACACCTCTTGATTTGGTACATCGTGATCCCATGTCATTTATGAATTGTTCATTTTCAAAGGCTAAGTATGCATTCACTTTCATTGATGACTTTTCACATCGCTCTTGGGTGTACTTTCTTAACTACAACAATGAGGTCTTTGTTACTTTTAAAACCTTCAAGGTTTTTGTTGAGAAGCATTCCTTTATTTTTATCAAGAAACTACACACAAATAATGGGGGGGAATATGTCAATCAGGCATTCAAGAATATTTGTAGAGAACATGGAATTCAACATCATCACTTTGTTCTCTACACCCCTGAACAAAATGGTGTTTTTGAAAGAAATAACTAGACACTTAAAGAGATGGAAAATTGCATGATTCAGTGCAAGAACATGGCACCCTCTTTCTAGGATGAAGCAGTAAATTGTTCCAATTACATTCAGAATCACATGCCTCATAGGGTCGTGCTTCATATGACTCTAGAGGAAGATTAGAGCCATGTTAAACACAATGTATCTACTTTTAGAGTATTTTGTAGTCCAACGTGGGCCTTAATCCTAGATGAAAAGCGCAATGCTATGGATAAGAAGAGCCAACCATTGATATTTGTTGGTTACTGTGAGGATAAGAATGCATATATATTATTTGATCCTATTTTAAAATATGTCTTGTTTCATAGGTTTGTCCATTTTGATGAGCGCTCCAACTCCACATTGTCTCCTCCTTTCACAGATTTTCATTCCAACGATGGTGTAGATCATGCTAAAAAAATTTCTTTTGTAAAACAAAAAGATGATGAAAATTTTGAAGATGAAAATGAGACAGAAGAAACTCTACCATCACCATCAACAAAACATGAGAATCCTAAATAGGAACAACTTCATCAAGAACAATATTTGAGGATGAGCCTTCGTAATCGAAAGAGGTCTGACAGGTAGGCTATGAGCCAATTGATTTCATCTATTGTGACTCTAACCCTCAGTCACAAACTGTTGGTCTCATTTTTTATTCATTCCATTTCAGATGATCCACAACAATTTTTTGATTCTATTGGAAAACCTAAATGGGATGTTACCACGACAGAGGATTATTCTTCCTTGATGAAGAATAACACATGGGATCTCATTCCTCTTCCCAAGGGACCAAATTCGGTTCGTTGTAAATGGATCTATAGAACCAAATATGCATCAAATAACTCTCTTGAAAAACATAAGGCGTGTCTTGTGGCCAAAAATGTTTCATAGGTTGAAGGGATTGATTATTCTGAAACCTTTGCCCCAGTTTATAAGATGAATTCTATGTGTCTTGTTCTTTCTCTTGCTTCCTCCCAAGCTTGGTTAGTCTACCAGATGGATGTGAAGAGCACCTTTATGCATGGTGATTTACATGAGGAAATCTACATGGAGCATCCTCCTAGTTTTGTGTAGGATTCTTCTCTTGTTTTTAAGCTTCGATGATCACTATATCGTCCCAAACAAGTTCCTTAAGCTTGGTATGAGAATATGGACATTTTTGTGATTAATTTAGGGTTCAATCGTTGTCATTCCAATCCTAAAGTTTACACTCAAAGACAACGCACTAATATATTGATTCTGGTTCTATATGTGGATGAATTAATTCTCATAGGGAGTTCTTCATCTATGATTCAGAGTATTAAGGAAGCATTGATGGAACTGTTTGATATGACAAATCTAAGACTTCTACATTATTTTCTTGGTCTGTAGGTTCTTCATCCTTCATAAGGGATCTCCATTTTCAACAGAAGTATGCACTTGATTTACTTCAACGCTTTGGAATGGATAATTGTAATCCTGCACCTACTCCATTTCAGTCAAGTGTTACCCTTTCTACCAATTTCTCTTCATCGCGTGTTAATCCTTCATTGTATCGACAATTGGTTGGGAGTCTACTATATTTGATTCATACCCATCCTGACATCTCTTTTGTAGAAGGGCTCATCTCTCGATTCTCTCAATATCCTCATGAGAGTCATTGGAAGGTTGCAAAGCACATTCTGAGGTACATTTAGGGTACTACCAATTTTGGCATTCAATACACCTCTGGTGCTTCTTGGCTTGTGGGATTCACAGATTTTAATTGGGATGGTTCAGTTGATGATCGAAATTCCACATTCAGTTTTGTCTATCGCTTTGGATCCATTCTTATTTCTTGGTCTTGCAAAAAGAAATCAAAACTTGCATTATCCTTTGCAAAACTTGAGTATCATATCATTGTTCTTTCTAGTCACGAAGTTCTTTGGCTTCAATAGTGTTACCCCTCCATGTCTAGGGGTAACTAGAGGAGATCATGTCTCATGGCCCACAATGGAGACAATGATCCCGACCATTATGATGATCAAAATGTCCATAGATAGAATCCCAACAACCACCCTCATATTGCCTCTTCAACTATAGATTAGTCAAGTTCATCACATCTAGTCTACTTAGTGTATGGGAGATGGTAAGCCAATGTTACCATGAGGTCTGTTATTAATTATTTCATGTGAAGTGTTGTTCTTAATTTACTAGGAATGTGGATGAGGATCATTGGTTGAAGTTGGATAATGGATCACTATCTCATGAAGTTATGTTTGTTTCCATGTTTCACCATCATGGCCAACATCTGTTCCATAGTCCCATGTTGTCACTACCCAAGGAAAATGGGTACCACTGGTGGGCTGTCACAAGGGTAACGTTCTGTTCCCCACCATACTTAACACTTTCCATCTTGGAGCCTGTCGTAGTGTAATGAACTTCGATAATGGGTCATGGTCCATTCTCTCGTGAGAAGATAGGTTGAAGGTCCAGAGTTTGATTGCAACTGCTACTAAAAGAATAAAATAATGATGCTAAAGAAAGAAAGGAAAAATAGAAAAGGACTCTCAAAATCCAGTCCAACTTGAGCTCTACTCTTTTCGCGTTCGCCCCAGTCCCAAGTAATGATTCTATAGCTTGAACCTTTATAAAATGGGTCTTGAAAATATGATAAGAGGAAAAATAAAAAAGGCATATAAAGGGGTTTGGAAAAACGTAGTGCTTAGAAAATGGTAACTCAAGAGAAATCACACCCTTCACAAAGGCACTCATAGAAATGAATTCAATGACACCATAAGACATGAAGTAAGTCCAACACATACCATTATTACACTTACTCTTAAAGGGTTATTTTCTTTCGGTGTTTCCCTCGAGTCATATCCCTCTACCCAGGTCTTTTATTCCATTGTTTTGGTTGGCACAGCTGATAGGGTTTGATGAAGGCCCTCCCATATTTAAAATTTCCAACTTACTTAAAGTTCTAGGCTAGTGTGATATTATTTGAAGGGGACACTAAAGTGAATTGTTCATATGAATTATATATTAAGTAACAACTTACTTTGCATGATTTAAGGACTATTATATATTATGAACATTGGTTTACTTGATTTCATATTCCATTTTGATTTGGATGCCCATGACATGGCTCTTTAAAGGACGCCCCATGCTTTCACCCAAGATGTTGTGCTTTTATTGTAAGATATTGTACGTGTGATGCATAGCAGTGGGCAACCCATTGACTTGACACATTCAGACACATGCTCTCACATCTGCAGGACCTTGGATGATGGATAGATGGGATTGATCTTGACAGATTTGGTCATGGTGGCATAGAGATGGGAAAAAATCCCACACCATGGGATCTACACCCTAGAAGCTATTTTTCATTGGATAGAGGACATTGCATAGGGAGATGATTGGAGGACACACATAGATGATGCACAACCTTCTCCTCTTCAGATTCCACCCCTTGCACCTTAGACATTGGGAATTTAGATGATGATGTCATGCTAGGGTTTGACAAAGATGATGGGGCTTTACTACCACTTGGAGCTAGTGATGATTTTAAGATGGGATGTAGCATTATTCCACCACCTTTTCACCTCAAGCGATGACACATGGCCTTGGATAGGACCTCCTAGCCCATTGGGGGCATGACACCACCACACATGTGACCATTTATGTATTATTTTTTCATTTTTTTCATTTGTAAAGGAAAATATGAGGGGTTGGCCCCACTAACAGACACGTCTTTTCACTTTGGTGACTTTTGGAGCACTAGGGTTTCCTTATAAATAAGGCTAGCGCTCTTCTCATTTTTCATCATCACTTCCTCACTCATTTGGAGTAGGGGAACTTTAGAAAAATATATTATTTTCTCTCTTTTGTGTCTCTTGGTTCATGCATTATCTTTACAGGAGGATCTTTGTTGATGTTATTTGCTTTCTTAGATGATGAACTGCTACAACTAGGGTTTTCTAGCATAGCAACTTGAAGAAGTAATTGTTGCAAAATTTGTGTCATTTCTAATGTTTTAAAGTGTTAATTACTATCTTATTGCATGTTACTTTGTCTTGGTGAAGCCCTAGGAAGGAGACATAAATGTTTCTCTCCTTCATATGCTTTTGTTTTCCAAGTTTATGAAAGCATTCTTTGCTAAGATTAAGAGCCTAAGGCCCAAAAGTGTTTGCACCTTAGGGTTTTAATCTTAGTCCTAAGGCCCAAGAGCGTTTTCACCTTAGGGTTTAGACATCATTTTTCTTATTCATCTAGTTCAATCTCCACAGTGTTGCATGCTTGACTCCATAAGCCCTAAAAGACAATGACATTAGTCTAAAGTTATTCTTCTGGTGAAAGTTGCATTTAAAATTAGTATTCTCTCTCTCTCTCTCAACAATTCTACTAACTTCGCTAACCCTAATTTTCGAAAACAAATGTTATTTATTGCCATTGTTACAAAAGTTTTCTACAACCACTGATTTTTACTTTAATTTGTTGCATACATACTTGAAAAAGTGGCTTAAGATACCCATAAATTACTTCTAGCAATTGGATAATATTGTACATGTTGAAGGCTTTCTTTTTCATGCTAAATTGTTGCATTTATGAGTATTAGTTCTTGTTGTTGTTACAAAACATTAATTGTTGTTTTCCACTTAGTTACTGATGTAATTTGCAACAAAAATAGAATTCATTGATCATCTAGTGTCTAAGAGATAATCTTTGAGCTTTATAACTTGGTAATTGTCTACATTATGCTTTAGATTATTTGTTATCTTGTACAGGTGAAATAATTACCTTGTTACCTTTATGTCTTCTCCTAGACCGAGACCTAACCTTCAGATGACCAAGATAGGGGGTTGTAGGCTTGACTAATCTTGCTATTTGATCCCTTGAGGTCACCAAGGAAACCTCCCTTGTGGTGGACCTCGTTCCATCACTAAAACGAGGGAAGTCTCTACTTAGGTTATAGTGGTAGACACTTCCAATTGTTACACAAGATTGGGATCTTGTGGAAATCTTTTCAAAAGTAAAAATCATGTGATAAAAGATAGCTCATGACATAGTTTGGCATTCAACAAGATCATCCTACCACTCTTTGGTGTGATAATCAAAGTGTCTAAGAGATAATCTAGTGTCTAAGAGATAATCTTTGAGCTTTATAACTTGGTAATTGTCTATATTATGCTTCAAATTGTTTGTTATCTTGTACAGGTGAAATAATTACCTTGTTACCTTTATGTCTTCTCCTAGACCTAGACCTAACCTTCAGATGACCAATATAGGGGGTTGTAGGCTTGAATAATCTTACTATTTGATCCCTTGAGGTCACCAGGGAAACCTCCCTTGTGGTGGACCTCGTTCCATCACTAAAACGAGGGAAGTCTCTACTTAGGTTACAGTGGTAGACACTTCCAATTGTTACACAAGATTGGGATATTATGGAAATCTTTTCACAAGTAAAAATCATGTGATAAAAGATAGCTCATGACATAGTTTGGCATTCAACAGGATCATCCTACCACTCTTTGGTGTGATAATCAAAGTGTCATACACATTTATTGTAATCCAGTGGAGCATCAAAGGAGAAAACATATTGAAATCCATATGCACTTCATTAGACAACTCATCCAAGATGGTGTTCTCAGGTTGGAGTCTTTTCCTACTGAAGAGAAAGTTGAAGACATATTTACTAAAACTTTGGCATCACCTCATTTTCTTCAGTTACGATTGATGATTGGGGTGAAGGAAGTTGTCCTTGGGGGGTCATATTGAGTCCTCCTTCCTTCATTTTTTGTTTATGTTGTTTTCTCTCTTTTGGGGAGGAATTTTTTCCTATGGGTTTTTCTCATTTTCTCCACTTATGAGAGTTTGTACTTGGGTACCTCGGCATGCCTAATTGTAGAGACCATTTTTTATTTATTTACTCCCTATGTTTCGCTTAAGCGGGGGGGGTTAGTGTTATTTTCCAACGCATTGTTGTTTTCCAATGCATCCAACTAGATTTAGTTGTAAGCTCACATTGGCATTCTTATATGTTTAGGTGCAATAGTTATCTATCGAGCCTCTTCCATTGCTATATATAAGAAATACTCTATTATATTTTACACACAATAGATCTAATAGATCAAACATTCTCTCTTACTAGAAGGTTTTTTGCAGTTGTCTTTTGTTCTTGGGATATTGTTTTTGAATATCTTCATATGCAGTGACACATTGGAATGGCACGTGGGAAGAGAGCCAAGTAAGTAGCCCAAAACCTTGATTCATAATAATGTAAAATTTTATTTTTCAGTTGAAAGAAATTCTTGAGCGAGGAAGAAAAAAAGGAAGAAGAGTAGAGTATGGGAAAAGTGAAATCAGACCATGTGTTCAGTTTGAACGTTAGCTTGTAGTCTTTTGAGGCTTAAAGTATCTTTACTCTAGCTCAATGCTTTTATTCTGTGTGCATTTTTTTGTAAGGATAAGGGCCCCAAATAGATATTCCTTGGTAGTTTTGTTTACCATGAAAGAATTTCGGACTTAGGGTCCTACAATGTAGTAAATATGTTTCATGCTAGAGGGAGCTGTGAATATGGTGAAGATTAGAGTAACAAGTCATCTACTAGTGCTAGCTTTCAGAAAGGCATGCCTAAAAATTTAGTTATGGAAGAGCTTCTAAATGAAGTTGAGTATAAGTTTGTTAAATATAGGGAGGAAATAAACTCCCCATGATGCATGAATGTTGATTTCGCATTGTGATTTTTGTTGGCAGGAAGCTATATTTGAGGGGGTTTGGGCACAAGGATGAAAGAAAATATGTGGAATTGGCTAAAAAGGCAAGGGAAGAGAAGAACAAGGAGAATATTGTTGAATCTGAAGACCCAACTCATGAGCATGAGGACAGTTGCACCAGTACAAGGAGAGTAGTGCATGAATTTGAAGGAAATTATGGGAATCATACTGAAGATCGGCATGTTGTTGGTATGGGAGGTTGAAAAAAACAAGAGTATGCAAATGATATCGGGGAGAGCTCTTGGAGCACAAGAAACAATGTAGGGATCTCAACAACTAGTCATTCCGGTCAAAGCAAGGCCATGGCCAAGACTGACAATTTTTTTAGCATTTACAATGGAAAGTGGATAATTGAAGGACTTAGTATCTAGTCTAAGAATTTTGATCTTGAAAATAGTACATCCAAGAGAGAAGATAATGAAGAAGCTAGGAATTTTGATTTTGATGAAAGAGAAAGTGTTAGCCATGATAAATTAAGAGAAGGTGAAAAACTTTGGGAGAATTCAATGTTCAGGTGTGAGGATGTTGTGCATAGAGGAGAGATATTTTCCTCTACAATTGTTGAAAATAAGAGGGAGTATACAAGTGATTTTGGACAACATGTCGACGAGATGCACCAAGAGCCTGTGGATTCAAATTGTTTGCTTCAAGCGTTGGCATATTTTCATACTGTTGAAGAAGCATTACATATAGGTAAGATGACTTGTCATCAAACTTCCAATTTAACGAAGCTATCCAATTCAAATATATACCTCGCGTCATTGTTTCAATGCTCACGCACATTGTCGGAAGCGCCCAAGCGGGAGACCCTAGAAACCGACACCCTATGCAATATCATTGCAGCTTGCTTGGGAGAATTAGACCCTGGAAGCCAACGCCTTATGCAATATCACCTCAGCTTTACTGGGAGAATAAATATTGTAGGCATTATGCAATATCACCTTGACTTGCCTAGGAGAATTATTATTGCAGGTATTTGGGTGCAACAAAACTATGGGAAAATTTGTGTCCAATTCTTTGTGTTTGAGCAGTGAGATTTGGGTGAAGGAATACCAAGGGAGCCGCTACATTCAATGACACAAGAGGTTGAATCCCGACAAAGGCAAGGGATAGGCAGACAGGGGACGTGGCAAGCGGTATTGGTTGACAAGTTTTGGGAAAAAGTTGTCCCTATATACATGCCTTCAGCATAATAAAATGATAAATAAAATTGATTATACATGTCAAAAAATACTCATATTCAAAAAATAAAAAATAAAATATATAATGTATCAACCACACTAAATTTATAGAACCATCCTTTGCTTATGTTTTTAAATAGGACAACCAACAAGATGGATCTCAAATTATGTGATTAATTTAGAATTCGATTATACATGATTTATTATTTTTATAATAAAATAAATTGATAAAAATATGGACTATATTAACTACATACACTAATCTTATTTATCCATCTTGTGTTTAAGATTCCAAAAGAAGGAAACCAATTCAATGAACATTAAATTGTATATTTAATTTGGAATTTGATGATACATTATTTTTGTAATAAAATAAATGCATTAAATCTTTATTTATCATTATTTTTTTTGTTTATTTAATTCATTTTTACATAAAAATAACAATTTCGCTAAATTCAAAGTTACAATTTCAAAAAAAATTTACCTAAATTCAAAATTATAATTTCACCAAAAATCACCTAAATTCAAAATTACAATTAAAACAAAAATTAAAGATAATAATACACTATATAAAAAGAAAAACAAATTAAAGATAATAATACACTATAAAAGATGACCCCAAAATATCCATTTTTTTAATACAAAATATTTATATTTATCAAAAATAACAATTTTATTAAATTTAAAATCACAATTTCAAAAAAATACCTTAATTCAAATAATAATAATAATAATAATAACCCATATATGATCAGAGTCCTTTTTTATATACAATCTATTTATATTTGATTTCACCAACTTTGAGATATGGTTATCAATAAAAAAATATAGTGATATATAAAATAATAAACATATAAAAAAATCTTTTTTTTATATACAATTTATTTATATTTGATTTCACCCAACTTGAAATATGGTGACATATAAAATAATAAACATAAAATTGAAATATCAAAAATTTGATATACAATTTATATACAATCTATTTATATTTAGCTTTGTGATGATGAGGTGTGCGGCTAGGGTTCGAGTTGTGGTTAGACATCTCACAGATTGCGTAGGCATGGAATTGGCGATCGAGTTTTTTGCTAAAAGGGTCAGTCCACAGCGGTTCCAGCATGGAGACAGATGAACATGTTGATTATTCCACTGACCACCTAGAAGGAGTCAATATATGGGCAGTGACAGATGGAGGTTGCGATGGGCGGTTGGTCGAGTTGGGAATGACATGGATTCTGACTCAGTCGTCTCCGGTTATGGAGGGTGGGGAATATGGTTTTCCAGGTAGCACCACTTCCCTCTCTTCCTTATCGCTTGTTGTGTTTGAGGGTGACAGTGCAGTTGAATCAGGGGATTTCTCGGGATTATGATCAATAGGGCCGCTCCATCCTCAAATAAGGTTTCTCTCTCCACAAAGAACTCAAGTGGATTTCATTCCTTACACATGCATCAGTTCAGCATATCAATCTTTCCAGATGCAATTCAACATTAAGTGAATTTAATCAATGTGCCAATGTCCATGGCCACATTCACACAAAATGTGCCCTTACATTGATTTCAGATGATCATTTTTCAAGTTAGGCACTCTCGCCAAGGTGTGTTGGAATTCAACCAACTTATTACCATATGGATTCTTTGTCCATATTTATTATTTTAATAGAACCATATTTTCTTCTCTGAATCGACCACAACCCTAAAATCGTCATTTATGAAACTCCGGGTTTCACATGAATGATTTTAAGCATTCCTTGATTGGTCAATGCATTCATGACATATCAGTTCATGAGTTCTTCCAAGGATTACAAGCAATCCTTACCACCAGAGGTTCACACCTCCATCATTTAGGTTTTCCTTCCTGAATCATACCCTACTTGGGTATCCAAGGCATATAACCATCTTTCAAAAGTTCATGCATAACATTAAGACAATAAAATATTTCAGAAGGGGTTCTTACCAAATCCCTTCATACCTTGTGCCACATGGGCATCAACATTTTTATACCGGTTCTTGGTTGCTAGCACCCTCTTTCTAATTTTTACCTCATCAACAGTGCTTTATGGGGACTTTTACAACATTGTCAACAATCTTTCAACAACAACCTTCTCATGGTCATCCTCTGCTTGAGGTTGCCCATCATTGGCAACTGTCTTTTTCAACAACTCTAATTCCTTTCTATACATAGCATGCATCATCATAGTCGCAATTACATTAGTTGTAATATTAAACAAAATGCATGTATCATAACATTTAAATCCATAAAACATATTCAAAATGTCCTAGTGTATCTTTATGCACTTCATCAAATTATCCTCAAATGTTTTCATGAGTGCAACACCAAGAGTTCTCGACTGCTTATACAGACATACAACCATCATCACTACGGTGTCAAAACCTTTACTTTTATCAGCATACCAGCTTTTCTCATCCCAGAGAAAACATAATACTTAGCAATAAAAGAATTGAGGGTTCTCCCCTTCTTCCGATTCTTTATACACCACCTAGGAATTTTTAGCCCAGTTGAGTCATCTCTAAGGCCTCATTCCTTTTATTAACATGGATTCAACCAAGCCTATTCAATCAAACATACTCATTTACTCATTTATTAGACTTCTATTCATTTCATAATGTTTTCAAAATGTAATCCAAGATTATTATATATATATATATATATATATATATAAGCTTGTAGCTCATTGCTTAATTCTCAGCAGTTATTAAAGTTGTGACTCGGTTAGAGTCTTCACACAGTTCCTCCACTGGGAACTCTCTCGGCATGCAACTTCCTTATTGCATATCCATTACTATCTTTGATGACCTCAACCTTGAGTTAGCTTCATCAGTTTACCAAATATTCCATAAGGAATATAAACATGCATCTTTTTCATGCATCCAAATTATGTATCCACACATATTTTGGTTTTGGTTAACTTACATCCATGATGTACTTAACCATATGCATAATCAAAAGCATGTGTGTAGTTGCCATGGGTATATTTTAAAACCTACATACGTCTCTACTTTTAAAATTAGTCAACTCATGATTGTTCAAAATCATTCTCATGTGATCCTCAAGCCATAATCATTTGCCTCTTATCCTAACAAAAAACTATCCTTGCTCATTTACTCTTTCATTTATTTATATTGGCCTTTCCTGGGGAAATGGAGTACAGTCCCCTTAAGCTATCATTCAAAACATAACTTTCATGGCTCTTCAGAATGGAGTCAACCATGCATTCATGGTATTCATTCAATCTTGGCAAGTGCAATGGCGGTTTCTTATTTCACTCATTTAGGCAGTCACCTCATGCCTTTAGTATACCTATATTCTTACATCATACATGTGCATCACTTTCACATTTAGTATCACTCACACCTAGTTGGTACTAATATTAGGCTTCATATCAAGAAGCTTTATGGCTCATTAGATCCATGCACTCAAACATAAACACACATAGTCCAAACGTTCATCATGCAAGCTCATTGCTTGCACCTTTTTCCATGTCATCCACACACATGGACATGTCGAACTTCTAGATCCTTCTCCCAAGGATCGTCCAAACATTCTTATGATAAATTTCATGGGGATGCTAATCACTGAGTTTCTCTTTCTCTGGGAGCTTGCGGTTATATTATTCTCGTAAGTAAGTGTACACATATTTGTGTATATGCAGGTGCATCTCTTGCACCTCTTTATTCACCTTGATAATTTATATTTATCATTAGTGTTCTTTATTTAAAGATTATGGTCACTTACATGAAAAATCTCATATTCATAAATCATACTGATGTTGCCCTCTCTTCATGATAATAACCAACAAAGGTTACTTTTATCTCTAATGTACGATAATGCCTAGCAAGAAAACAATCTTGCCTTAATTTCCATAGAACATTACCCAACTTATAAATACAACATGGGAAATTAAAACCTTGCCCAAGGTAACAGGACAACCAATTTGGCTTTCAACTGGTCTTGATCAACAAATCTCTCAATCAAGGAGATCATTTTTACTTGCTTACTGGGTTACCCCAGTAACCATTTTTATTCAGGGTGTTAACTCCCTGACTTTCATTAGGTCATTATTGACCCATAAAGGCCAGCTACAGGTCTTACAATACCACTATCCATAGGTTTCACCAAGTCTATTTGCATGTTACATTCGTGCAACCTTCATCATATGCATTACAACATGTTCACATATGGCATTTTCATGCCTAGACAAGTACTTATGCCACTGCGCATTTTGCACAACAATGAGCTCATGATCTGGCTCGCTTACCCATCTCACTTTTCCTCTTTATGGGAATTAGCAACAGTCCCAAAGGACTCCTCTTTATCTTTCTTAAATAGATCATCCCTGCTACAGGTTTCAACGATTATATAATCAACCATCATTAGTGCCCGAGGCTCCAACTACCCATGCTTAGAGGCAACATTACAACTGTCAGGTTATCCATCCTTCGATCTTAAGATTCCATTGACATAACCCTGCCACTCTAAGCTATTCACATTCAATTCTTACCATTAATGTTGATCAACATATCCCTACTCTGGTAAGAGTAGTTATCACTTTGACAAAGGTATAAAGAAATTCTTTTGCTGAAATTTAGTAAGAATTTTCAAATCTCAGGTTAAATCTACAGTCCTTCTCCTCAAGGTGTCAATGCAGATAATAATATCTTTTTATAGGACTCATGCATGAGCCCAAGCAGGCTAAGCGTTGTTTCCATGCTCTGATGCCAATTTGTAACACACCCAACCCCTTATAAGACTTTTTAAGGAATGGGGCATCATAATTTCGTTCTCCTTAAGTAATCAAATCCTCCATTTGGGGTCTCTATCACATTTTGCTCATCCAGAGCTTTCCAACCACGGTCTCCATGCTCAAAACCAAGCTCAGGACTGGCAGATATACCTCTCCCAAATTCCTCGGGTGTTCATTGGTCGGGGCCACGGGGCTTCCATGTGGATCCGACTCAATATGTTTAATCCCGAGTTCTCTGATATCCTGGAAATTACAGCGTTCCTAAATATATGGCGGAGATCCATCCACCAACCAATCCAACGACTGGGCTTGATCCTCGACTGTCTCACAGGATAGCAGGGAATTCGGTATTCGACCTTCAAATTTGAATTCCAGGCCTAGCCCCTTTCCTCCTACTACAATCGCATAAGATTGTGGGATATAACCAGACACCAAGACAACATGTGCCTATTTTGGGTTCGGAGCTTCGGGCTCCGGACGTTTTCAACTTATGACACCACCAATCTCCCGAACTGTCGAATCGACAAATTTCAGGTATGCCACGGGGATCAATGGTCCCCGTTTTCTTTCAAGATCAACAACCCACGATTACTTTGGGACTCTGTGCTTCGACGAATCTCAAAGTACTCACAAACGCAAACCTTCGAAGTGAAATCCTTTCGAAGTGTCAGATCTCCCAACACGTGTCCTCCACTACCAATGGTTACGATGAAGTCTGATGCTTCAACCTTCGGGAGGTCTCGACTTCTCGCAACGAGCCTTCCTCCGGAGTGGCATATCTTCTGACACCTATCCTATGAGATCAATGGCTCAGGTGAAATCCGACCTTCGGGCCATTGGGAGTTCTTGTTCCACTTTTTCTCGAAGTCGTTATCCTCCAAAGTAGCAGATCTCTCGCCATGTGTCCCCAAACAATGGACGGTTGAGATCCCCTCCGTTACTTCGAGCTTCGGGGATTTTCATAGCACTAAGATTCAAATCCTCCAGAGTGACTCTCCTCCAGATTTAATAATATACTGACACGCTTCCTGGTTGATGGACGGTTTAGATCTCCTCTGGCTCCCTGCGACTTCAGGAATCTTCAACCTTTACAATCGTTGCCTTCCGATGTGTTAGACCTCCAGAGTACCAGATCTGGTGCCATGTGACTCTATCCTTCGGGCCTTTCCATCTCTCTACAATACTACACCCCAACTCCTCTTCACTGTCGAAGTTCCAGTCACTTCACCCACCACTCTGGCTAAGTGGCCTCGTACCAGGGGCTGACACGTGTAAAGGGCCAGGGATGACACATGTCACATTTCAATGGGTCTATAGGGTATGCGATACACATGAATACAAGTGACACGTGGCATGTCAAACTTGGGTCCACGTCACCCTGGGTGACGTCACTGCACCACGTCACTCTGGACTGATCATCCTTCATGCCTTTCGATCTCGCGGCCAAGGTAGGTCCATGTAACCCTTGAGATCAATGACCTATGCTTCTTCGTAACTTCGGCATTCAAGGGTTTCATGGAGTAAACTTCTCCTTTCTCTCGGAGTTAGTCAGCGTCGAGCTGACTATGGCCCATATATGACAGTTAATATAAGTCCCAAAGCACCCTCAGATCAATGACTCTCGTTACTTCAGGATTTGAAGCTTATCGACACACGACACCTCAATTTCCCCAGAGTACCAAGTCTCCTGACTAAAGGATCTAGCGCCACACGTTCCCCCGTACATCGACGGTTGAGAGGGATCCTAAAGGATCCTTAGATCCACGGTCCACATCACTTCGCAACTCCAGCCTTCAGGAGTTTTGATGTTACAATACCCATATTCTCCTAAAGTAGTCAACATCATGTTGACTTCATTGTGGATCCGATGGCTAGGAGAGAACCCAAAGAATTTCCAGTTCAACGGTCCTGGTCACTTTGCGGCTCTGGCCTTCGGGGTTTTTGGCTTCACTGCCACTCCATTTTCTCGAAGCGGGACTTCGCTGAAGTACCATGTGAGGGTTCCTCCTCCTAAATGATTGAACAGTAGGCGGGGCTCCGAACGACCTCCCCCAAATCTACGATTCTCCTTCACTTCGTAACTTCAACGTTTGGGGAGTTTGATGCTATAGAATCTCCATTCTACCAAAGTGGAACTTTTTCGAAGTACCATATGTGAAACCTTCCACTAGATGATCGGACGGTCAAGAAGGGGCCCCAATGGACTTCCCAGATTCAATGACTCACAACCTTTCGTGACTCTGACATTCTGTTATTTTTGATAGTTATGAAGTTTGACATCCTAGGGCTTCGAGCTCCCAAAGCTCCGAATCCATCAAGAGCTAGCTCCTTTCGGACTTAGTGCAGGGTTCCTAGACCCTGGTCATATGGAACCTCCAAATATTCTCGTGGTTACACGCTTGACTCTTGGCCAAGAATTTGTCAAGGTCATGGGCACGAGCCCTTGGTCACACACATGAAAGCTCTGAAGGAGGCACCCTCCTTCCATAGATTTTGAACTCAGTATTCCCGCAAAGGAGAAATTCAAGGGATCGGTAGGGCTTAAGCATTCCATTTAACCCCATCTCAAAATATTTGGTTAGCTAGACCACCAGAGTCACAAAGATTGAACATCCAAACAATATACCACCAATCAAACACAATATTTTACATAAGGATGATAAACACCATTATCATCCATTTCACGCAAGGCACTTGTTATCACAATCACAGATAATCAAATCATGCATTTCAATAGTAGAATACCAGACATAAAAATACTTATCTATTACAGTCGATCACCAACTGACTGATTGTGGGTGTTCGCCTCTCCACCCAACAATAGGCTCAGAGACATTCATTCTTAGCACTCTGGCCACCCCCGTGCCAAGCCATGATATCACCAGGGAACTCTCGCAGTTTCTCAGGGATTCTTTCTCTGTTTCAGCTTCTTCTTGAGTTTTGTTCTCTACAAACTCTCAGAGATCTCTCTCTCTCTGTCATGGCCTTGGCGAGGCTTATCATATTCTCACTTAGCATCAAGCTCGCGGCCTTCTGTTCATCATCCGTTGCAGAGCTCTGTGCGTTCTCCTCTTTGTCTATCTATGTTTTTCCTTGTCTCTATTTTCTGTGTATCTCTTCCTAGGATGGTTCTTAACCTATCTCATTCCTTCTTTCATAAGGGAAATTGGGTCAGCCTGGTCTTCCAGACCCTACGGTACTTCGGGCTGATATTCTTCAGTCAGAACATGCTTCCATTCATGGGGGTGGTTAAGTATTCAACTACCAGTCCTTCCTTCATTAACTGATTCCTCCCCTTGGGATCCGGATGAGGCTTATTATCTCAGCAAAGGTAATTTGGGTCATTTGAACTAATGAACCCTCTCTACATTTTCCTCACTCTTTCCTCTAGTGATATCATGGCCAGTACTTCGAGGCTTCACCCCCACAGTTAGTCATTGGCAGTTTAAACCATAATACATTTTCATTGTTCCCATGCCATAGCATGGTAATTATAATTAATGATTAATTACAAGCTAGGAGAAACATGGGTGTTACAGAAATGGAGTGTTAATAACTCCCCTCTGCTTCTGAAGCCTTGGAACCCACTTTTCGATGAAAGCAAATAAATGATGGACAAGATTCTGATATGGGTTTGAATTTTGGCTCTTCCATTGCAATTTTGGTCACTGGAGCACTTCAAATCTATCGAGAATTTCTTAGGGGAGTTCCTAGAAGTAGATATGTCTTTTGAGGAAAATAAACAAAGGAAAGTGGCTAGGATTCTAGTATGCTTGAATGTCAGAGAAGGTTTGGGTGAAGAAGTCGATTTGAAATGGGGTCATTATTCCCACACCCAGAAGTTAGACTATGAGAATGTTCCCTTTCGGTGTCGAAGATGCCATCAATATGGGCACCTGGTAATAGACCGCAAGCTCCCGCTAAGAACCAGGGGCAGGGTGAATAAGTTAGCTATGGAAAGAAAGATTGGGTGAGAGGAAGGAAAAGAGCTATCATCATCCATGTGTAAGGAGGAACATATTAGCTCAAGCCCGAGACATGAAGAAGCACAGGTGAACATTGAATCTCGACAGGGGAATCTTGTGGAGGAGGCATCTCAAGACACCAGTATCACAGAATTGGATGAAGGATTAAGCTTATTAAAGTCCACCCTAGATCGCTCAATGGGCCTGCTCTCGGGTAACCCTAGGCCTTCTTTTCCTCCCTTTACTATTTTAATAAATAATTTTAATTTAGCAGGCAATGAGTGGTTAGAGGCTATCGAAAATTTATCCATCTCTACAAGGCCCTCTCATAAATTGGTTAGTTCAGTGCATCTCACTTATCCTGGTGAACTACTGGTGGAGAGTTCGAGCTCTAGGAGGTTATGTCATATTGAGGAAGATTAATCCTCCTCATCTTCATAAAACTCGTCCTCTAGATACTTCCTCCGGTCCCAAAAGAATCATGTTTCTTCGGGAGGTATAGGTAAGGAATTTTTTAGCTCCCATGATAGAGGAGGGAGGGGGAGGAAATCCTTGATTTCAAAATCTCAATCAAAGGCCAAAAGTGACCTTTTGGAAGGTAAACAACAATCGATTGAATAGGCACTTAGAGCAGTGTGGGCCTAGAGGAAGGGTTCAAAATGAAGTGTATGTCATTCAATTGTAGGGGTCTTATTGGTCCCCTAAAAAGACCAACATTAAAAAGGGTGGTCAACTCTGAACACCCAGGTGTATTGTTATTGCAGGAGACCTTGGGGGAAGGGGATGTAGTGAAATCCCCCTTAAAGAGTTTATTCCCAGGATGGAAGTTTGTAACGTTGGGTGTTAAAGGCATATCGAGAGGATTGGCTCTGGGTTGGAAATATCAAACTATGACGACAACCAATTGTTGGGGTATGGAGTTCGGTTTAGGTCTAACCCTCACAGTTCCATAATTAGGAGAAGGTTTTCAAATTTTCAATATCTATGGTCCATACTAGGATAGAGTTCCTTTCTGGGATAACCTTCTAAACAAGACTTTGAGGAAGGGAAACTCGATCATTATAGGAGGAGACTTTAATTTTCCTTTGGGCCTGTTATCCCCGATTTCTAGGGATAACTAGGAGATCATGTCTTGAGGCCCACAGGTGCTAGACATGCAGTACTGAGAGTAGGATTGACCTAAGCATGGACTTGGGGGGGCCATATTTCTTCTCTTTCATCAGACTTGTCTTATCAGCAGCAACAACATCCATCACCATTGGTCTGGTCCTGTATCGGAGAAGGCTCTTGCTTCATGAGGTAATTGGTCCAGGTATCATGGTATGTGTCATTTTTTATCATTATGAACTTTAGATGTATGCATCTTACTCCTTTTATTTCTAACCACTGCTTGGATCCTACATTGACCAACTTGACCATGGTTGGGGGGATTGACAGGGTGCCCTAGCAAGCCTGTACCCATAGGTTTTGGTTTGCCACCGGGGGGATTTATGAAGAGCCATCGTCTGATCCCATCATATTATAATTTTTCATCTTATCTCCCACTCATCTGCCCCATTCCCCTAGTCTAGACATTAGGATGATCTGTCTGTGGGGTTGCATCATTATCTTGTGGGAAGAAGGGGCTAAAGGCCCAGAAGGTAAAAGAAGTTGGTAAAAGAAAAAAGCCAATAAGAATAAAACCTAGAGAAGCTTCACCCAGGGATCCCCGAGAAGGCAATAAAAGGCCTCTCAACAAGAAAAAAGAGGGACATAAGAAAAATAAACAAACAAGACCTAATTACGAGGATAGGGGGTCTCATCACAAGCCATCCTATTATGTTCATGGGTACTTAGCAGTATGACACTGTCATCATCTGGTTACCACGCTAGGGCAGTGACCTTTGGTTGCATGGCCAAGGGAAAGGGGGTCTCATCACGAGCCCGCCTTATCATTTATGTGAAGGTACTTATGCGTAACACTGTCAGCTCTGGATACCATGCCAAGGTAGTGTCCTCCAATTATTCCTTAGATCAAAGAATGAAAAGAACAAAATAAGATAAGAATAAAAGGAAAAAGGGCTTGGAAAAAACTTGCATCCATGACAGGTACAACTCGCCTTCTACAAAGGCACCCACAGGTAGGACCATGCAGCCCTAACTCTCAATCTACCCTAATCCTAGACATCCCTTGACCACATCACATTGATTTACGTGGCTTGGATGATACCCCTTGGAGACTTTCCTTTTCTCATGGATGTTGGCCCAATAGGGTGTTTTGTCCTTTTCTTCAGCTTTGTATTGTAGGCCTTTGTAATGTCTTTGAGCTATTGGATGATATATCAGGGTTTTTATGCATGTGTTTGATAACTTTAATGATGAAACATGATCAACATTGCTATGATCCCTGTGACTAATAAGCCCATGGAGGGCRAAGTTTTTGATGTGCAGGACCATACCCGACGGACGGGTACCAAGTGGACTGGTAAAAATGGGGAGACGATTAGTTCGGACCTCCATGGGGCTGAAGAGCCCATCAGATGGTTKTTGGGACCCCATCAGGGGCAAAGAAAGGACAATGATTGGTCGAGCCTTTGCACAAGAGAAGAAAGAGAACGTTTTCATCCAAGATGCCTTGGTTGAGCCCAACCCAGGGGGGTTKACCCACTGCACGTGGAATGTGCCCCTTTTGATGCCCCTGTAYGTCATCTARGATCCATGACATCACTTCCAGCATATGGCATCTTGACAGAGCAGTTTGGMACGTGTGGCAGAGTTTGGAGGCCTGAGGAGGGCCAACGTTTGTCATCTTGTGTTGTAATTTTCCCTAAAAAGGGCCAACGTCTCCCTCAGAGGGGCTTGACRTCCTGTTTATTGCTCATTTTAAGTTTTGTTTAACAGTTTAATGTAAAACAGTATGATTTTTGGTTTGTAGCCTTGTCGRCTATTTTTAATGACCTAAAATTAATTAAAAGGTCATGATACAGTATATATTGAGGATGTTTTTCCCTCATTTGAACATAACACAACTCACTCACACTTGTGAGGTCTGATTTTTGYGCCCTACTAGGGTAGATTTTTCTTCTAAGTGAGGCRCACTTGTTGATGGAAGGATTTTTCGGCATCTTTTGGCATTTCTCTTGAAGGAAGGTTTAAAACTAGGGTTTGCATATGCTTTTCTTCATGATATGTAACTGATTTTCTTGCAAAACTTCTTGATTGAACGGTTGTAGGTTTATTTTCTTGCATTTGCTTATAACATTGCTGATTTTAAAACCCTAGGTAACAAGCACACAAGTAGGTCCTTGTTATATGTCCCCTTAAAGAGAAATATTTTAGCCATTGAAGAAGAGATATTGAGCCTAGCCTTTGCTACACTCCTCTTGCTTCTTTCCTTAAGCTAGCATTGAATTTTATAGGTTGAAAAAGGGGTGACATCCTAGGCCTAGGTTATCTACACCTAGGGCCATCATCTTCTCGGGTTTGAAAGCCTTGCCTTTACAACACTTTCTCTCACCTCATCCTCTAGTTAAATTTATCTTTTATGCTAGCTGTTTTTCCAAGTTGACCTAAGGAAGGCGGAAAGAGCACAAGGCCTTGCTTAAGAAACACTGGAGTGAGCCTTTTTCCCCTAGGGTTTTGATTCTAGGGACCTGCCTTTGTAGCACTCTAGAACCCTTCCCTCTTGTCTTTAAGTCTTCATCCTTTCAGAACCTTGTGCCCTCTTCTTGTTTGACTCCATATACCCTAAGGCACTAATCTTAGATACACAACGTTGATGTCTTAGTGTCCAAAACTACTCTCAAGAACTTAAATTTTGAAACCCTAACTAACTAAGCTAACCCTAACTAAAGTTGACGTCACCCTTGAATAATCCATATGTTGGTTGGATACATTGTTAGCTTTATCATCCCAATAGTTATTGATGAATTGATGCTTTTCATAGCTAATTGATAAAACGTTGACATCATTGATATCTATTATTTTACATTTCTTATTTATGATTGTCAGATAGTCACTTGAAGTACTAACCCATTGATTTATATCCTGCACATATATATTGTACTGTTGTTGTCTTGTTTCGGGCAGGTGTTTTCATCTGGGTGTACACTTCATTTATTGGTTGATTAGTCGAACCTTCTGACCTTGGTGGTAACCTGTGAGGAGGAACTTTTCCCTTGACTTTTATACTTTAAACTCTTCAAAACCCTAGGTTACTGAGGACACCTCCCCTGGGTTAACCTCCCTAAATAGAAAGAACCTCCCCATTGAGGTGACATTGGGTGGGGAAGGCTCATGTTACATCAGTTTGGCCTCAATCCTTTAGCCTTCAACCTAAACTACAAACTGTGCGATAACATTTTGGTGTCGTTGTTGGGGAACATTGAGTCAATCTTCCTGAATGACAAACCTCTTTCGGTAAGATTTGCCTCATAGACCTTTCTTACAAGCTTGCCCGGTGACTCCACTAAAGGTGTTTTTCCCTGTTTCTTTGGTAATTTCAAGTAAATTATCTGGCGAATCCACTGATGATGACCCGTAGCGGGAAACAATATTCAAATCCTTCTACTGTGGCTACTATCCCTCAAACAAGCTCTGCACCCCCAATCAATATTGATCCTCACAAATGGTCTTACTCGGAGAGTTTCAACTGTTTCAACTTTGGTAACATCCAAGGGGGGCTGCATGACTTACCGGAGGATGCAAATTTTTGGCTACCCTTTTTCTTGGGAAAAGGCACCCCTGGAAATTCACATTTGACCCAATTTTGTAATAGCTTTGAATTTCATCTGCCTGGTCAAGAACATCCCAATGTCTTCATGAGGCTTTTTGCCATATCCCTTGTAGGTGATGCTGAAAAGTGGATCCAGAGGTGCCCTAAGGGAAGCATAAAGAATCCTGAAGAACTGCAGAAGGCCTTTAAAATAAGGTGGTGTGATAATGAGCATTCACAAGACTCATTCTCCCAATACCTTGACATTTGCAAAGGACCCTGTGAGGATGTCAGAGATTTCAGTGATAGGTTTAACCTTCTTCTCAAAAAGTTCCAATCAAAGGTGGCTTCAGAGTAGACCATCATCGATCATTTCCTGTCCTCTTTGGAAGGAACTGTACAATTCAAAGTCCAAGACCAGTCACCAGCAACTTTAGAAGAAGCACAAGACTTGGCCTTCTAGTTTGAAAGGAACCTTGATTTTGAAGATTTCATTCACCATAGGAATCTCACACAAAATTGTGAAACATGGGACCTTGGTAATGAGCCCATTGAGGAACCTCAACCTCCAAATATCCTCCAAATCGAAGTCGCTCCCACTAAGAGAAAATGGAGCCTCTCCCATGAAAATGTAGTTATTTCCCAAGAACCATCTTTAAAAGAGCCCCATCCTGAGGATGAAGCTGAAGTTGTCCTGCCTAAGAACGTTGAGCAGAGTCATCCTGAAGATGTCTCTCTTTTTATCCACCAAGTGGGACACCCTATTTCCAAATTTCGTGAGCCCACACCTTTCTATACCACTCTCCAAGTAAAGGACTCTCTCCTCCACAACTGTCTCCTGCATCTAAGTGCCACAACCAACATAATGATGAAGGAGATTATGTGTCAGTTAGGTCTAACCCCCTCACAAACAAATGCAGGAGATGACTTTGCAAAAGGGGTCATTAACAACCTCGAAGTGGCCTTTAACTCATACCCCAACGCTCCTTTCTTGATAGATGCAATCGTTATCAATGATGTAAATAATTTGGGGGTTATCCTTCACAAGGATCTCGTGGAACATTTGAATGGAATTGTTCATGAACATCAATCCAAAGTAACTATTCCTCATCCTAAAGGAGGGTTCTTTACCATCTACAATGAACCTCTCGTTGGCTCCCCAGTTGAGACCTCCAATGAACCAAGTGATAAATGTTTGTGCATCAATAATGGCCTTAATGATTGGTTCATCCAAGAGGGAAGTTAGAGATGGATACCATTGAAGAAACTGAAGGAATCTGGCCTTTGGAATTCGATGGATCACACTCAAGCTCTGGATCTGGTGCTGGAGTAGTTTTAACAACCCCTTCAGGTGAAATCTTTTACCATTCCTATAGGCTGGATTTTTGTTGCACCAACAACCTCGCTGAGTATGAAGCCTTGATTCTAGGTCTCAACCTAGCAATTGACAAAGGTGCTACAATCCTGGAGGTGAAGGGAGACTCAGACCTCATTGTGTCACAAGTTTTGATGAGATTTGCCACTAAGAATAAAAAATTAAAAAAGTATCGAGATGTTGCTCAAACACTTTCAAAATCCTTCAGAAAAGTGTCAATCGAAGTTGTTCCTCGAGAAGAAAACCACATGGATGATGCTTTATCCATCTCTGCTTCTACCTTGCATCCATGTGAAGGATCTGTTCATGACTTATGCAAGGTGGAGGTCCTCTTTAGGCCTTCTATTCCTGACAATTTAGAACATTGGCAAGTGTTTGAGGACAATGATCATATTATCAGATTCATGGAGAACAGCAAGGATTTTGCCAATTCACAAGTTGCCTTCTTGGCCGATTATATGCATCTAGGAGTCATTAACTTGCAAGGTAATACTCTACCAAAGGGTTGTATTCCTTTAGAAAACCTTTTTGATAGGCATGACATATTCAAAGGGAAGAGAACCAACAAGGAGGCTGAAGAAGCCCTGGAATTCAATATTGGTACAGAGATGGACCCAAGGATGGTCAAAATAGGAAAGGGCACCACCAAGAAGGAAAGAGAGGAAATATTAACGCTCATCAGATAATTCAGAGATACTTTTTCTTGGAACTATGATGACTTGAAAGCCTACGGAGGGGATGTCATCCAGCATGCCATACCTTTAGTAGAATGGGCCAAACCTTTCCGGCAAAAACTAAGGCATATCAACCCAAAGCTGGCAGGCCAAATACTAAAGGAACTCCAAAAAATGGTTGACGCTGGCATCATAGCCCCTATCAGGTATTCTTCTTGGATGTCAAACTTAGTAGTTGTTCGGAAGAAAAATGGTGATATCCGCCTGTGTGTTGATTTCCGTAACCTAAACCAATTGTCATTAAAGGATAATTTTCCCCTCCCAAACATGGAACATTTTCTCAAGTGGGTCACGAGGGAAGGGATGATGTCTATGTTAGATAGATTCTCAGGGTATAACCAGGTCTTGCTAAAAAGAGAATACCACCTCAAAACTGCTTTCACTACACCCTGGGGGACTTTTATGTACTTAAGGATTCCCTTTGGCCTTATGAACGTTGGTGCCACTTTTCAGAGAGCGATGGATTTTTCCTTCAGAGATCTCATACAAAAAATCATAGAGATTTACCAAGATGACCTTACAGTTGTGTCCAAAGATAGGAAAGACCATCTCTCTCACCTTATGATTGTTTTTGAGCGATGCAGAAAGTATGGTATCTCACTGAACCCCAAGAAATTAGTTTTTGGGATTGATGAAGGGAAACTATTAGGACACGTGGCCTCGCAGGGAGGAGTCTCCATTGACCCTGAAAGAGTCCAATCTATTAAAGATGTCTGCCCTCCGGCTAACAAGAAAGCCTTACAATCCTTTCTCAAAAAAATCGATTTCATTCGTAGATTTGTACCAAATTTCGCCGAGAAGATAAAACCTTTGAGTGCTCTACTAAAAAAGGATGTTGCTTTCAGATGGGGAAATGAGGCTAACAAATCCTTCGAAGACATCAAAAAATCTATCTCCCAAGCCCCCGTCTTGATTAGTCCTGATTTCTCGTGGGATTACATAATATTCTCGTTTTCATCTTAAGACACTATTGCAGGAGTCCTCATGCAAAAGGATGCGGATGGTTATGAACACCCCATGGCCTTTATGAGCAAATTTCTAAGAGATTCAGAATTAAATTAATCCATTACAGAGAAACAAGCCTATGCCTTAGTCAAATCCCTCAAGCACTTCAGAAACTACATCGGATATAATAAAATCAAGGCTTATGTCCCCTACCCAGCTGTGAAAGATGTCTTATCAGAACAAGATTGCATGTGTACTCGAGGGAAGTGGGTTTCCAAAATACAAGAGTATGACTTAGAAATAAAACCCACCAAGATAATAAAGGGACAAGGTTTGGCCCAAATGTTAACTGAGAGCAACCAAGAAGCCATATAGATGGGTGAAAGCGAGCAAGTGAATGTGGTGATTAGAAAAATAGAACACGATGAGTGGTATTCCGATATCATTTATTATCTAAAGAATTTGTCTTGCCCTGATCATTTAGTAGATTACAAGAGAAGGGCTTTGAGATTGAAGGCCATGAAATACTGCTTGACCGAGGATGTCCTTGGCTGGAAAAATCCTTATGGTGTTATACTCCGATGTGTGAACAAGGAAGAGGCAAAGAAGATATTGGAAGAATTGCACTCTGGACATTGTGGTGCACATTATGTTGCTCGTACTACTTCCCATAAGATTTTGAGGGCCGGTTACTACTGGCCAACACTTTTTTCAGACACTTACCAGCACATCTCATCTTGCCAACCTTGCAAGTACTTCACAGGCAAACCAAAACTCCCTACACAACCTTTAAAGCCTGTGGTGGTAGAGGCACCCTTTCAGCAATGGGGTTTGGATTTTATTGGTGAATTCAAAGACATTTCAAGTAATGGTTACCGGTGGATCCTGACAGCTACAGACTATTTCACTAGATGGGTTGAATCTATTCCCACCAAGAAGGCCACCGAAGAAGTTGTCATGAATTTTCTGGAAGACCGAATCATAACTAGATTTGGTGCTCCTTCAAAGATCACTACAGATAATGCCAAAGCTTTCAGCTCTTATGCCCTAGTAGAATTTTGTTTCAAATATGGCATTACCCTATCCCATTCCTCCAACTACTACCCACAAGGAAACGGATTGGCAGAATCAACCAATACGAACATCATGAACATTCTGAAAAAGGTTGTTAGAGAGAATAAAAGGTCACAGGACAGCAAAATAAAATACGCAGTATGGAAAGACCAAATAACAACAAAGACTTCCACAGGAAAAACCCCTTTCGAGCTGGTATATGGACTTGAGGCAAAACTTCCTGTAAATTTCCAGATCCCCATCCTTTGTTTTGCTCAACAATACACCACATATGTAGAAGCAATACAAGGAAGGATAAATTAGCTTGTAGAACTAGACGAGACGAGGAGAAGTTCCTTGGGTCAAATAACGAGAAATCAAGAAAAGATAAAGAGCACCTTTGATCACAAAGCTAAGGAAAGAAACTTCGTCAAAGGAGATCATGTACTACTATGGGATAAGAGAAAGGAAAAACCTGGTATGCACAAAAAATTCGACAGTCTGTGGGGAGGCCCTTATAAAATCATGAGTTGTGCAGGTACAAATTCTTACAACTTAGAGACCATGGAAGGAGAAATCCTGAGGTTGCCAGTGAACGCTTTACATATCAAGCATTACTACCCCCCAGAGACTTGATTCCACAGGTAAGTATATGTAGGTAGGCATTTTCCGTGTATTATACCATTTGCATTTGTATTATATATATATATATATATATATATATATATATATATATATATATATATATATCTGCAGCGTGGAAATACCACCCCACCTTTATTGTTGATGACCTTTTTGAGTGTGAGCAGGTCTGCAGGTTATGCCAGAGATGTTGAGGTTCTCATGCGCTCTATGGTGAGCACATGTCCCCGAGTTGGAGCCAGATGTTATCCCCGATTTCTAGGGATAACTAGGAGATCATGTCTCGAGGCACACAGGTCCTAGACATGGAGTACCGAGAGCAAGATTGACCTGAGCATGGCCCTGGAGGGCCCATCTTTATTCTCTATCATCAAACTTGTCTTATTAGTATCACCAACATCCATCACCATCGGTCTGCTCCTGTATCGGAGAAGGCTCTTGCTTCATGAGGTAATTGGTCCAGGTATCATGGTATGTGTCATTTTTTATCATTATGACCTTTAGATGTATGCATCTTACTCATTTTATTTCTGACGACTGCTTGGATCTTACATTGACCCACTTGACCATGGTTGGGGGGATTGACAGGGTTCCCTAGCAAGCCTATACCCATAGGTTTTGGTTTTCCACCGGGGTGATTTATGAAGAGCCATCGTCTTCTCCCATCATATTATCATTTTTCATCTTATCTCCCGCTCATCTGCCCCATTCCCTTAGTCTAGACATTAGGATGATCTGTCTATGGGGTTGCATAATTATCTTGTGGGAAGAAGGGGCTAAAGGCCCAGAAGGTAAAAGCAGCTGGTAAAATACAAAAGCCAATAAGAATAAAACCTAGAGATGCTTCGCCCAGGAATCCCCGAGAAGGTAATAAAAGGCCTCTCAACAAGAAACAAGAGGGACCCAAGAAAAATAAACAACCAATACCTAATTACGAGGATTGGGGGTCTCATCACGAGCCAGCCTATTATGTTCATGGGTACTTAGCAGTATGACACTGTCATCATTTGGTTACCACGCCAGGGAAGTGACCTTTGGTTGCATGGCCAAGGGAAAGGGGGTCTCATCACGACCCAGCCTTATCATTTTTGTGAAGGTACTTGTGGGTAACACTGTCATCTCTAGTCACCACGCCAAGGAAGTGTCCTCTGATTAGTCCTTGGATAAAAGAATGAAAAGAACAAAATAAGATAAGAATAAAAGGAAAAAGGGCTTGGAAAAAACTTGCATCCATGATAGGTACAGATCACCTTCTACAAAGGCACCCACAGGTAGGACCATCCATCCCTAACTCTCACTCTACCCTAATCCTAGACATCCCTTGACCACATCACATTGATTTACATGGCTTGGATGATACCCCCTGGGGACTTTCCTTTTCTCATGGATGCTGGCCCAATAGGGTGTTTTGTCTTTTTCTTCGGCTTTGTATTGTACGCCTTTGTAATGTCTTTGAGCTATTGGATGATATATCAGGGTTTTTATGCATGTGTTTGATAACTTTAATGATGAAACATGATTAAAATTGCTATGATCCCTGTGACTAATGAGCCCATGGAGGGCGAATTTTTTGATGTGCAGGACCATACCCGACGGACAGGTCCCAAGAGGACCAGTACACATGGGAAGATGATTAGTTCGGACCTCCATGGGGATGAAGAGCCCATCAGATGGTTGTTGGGACCCCATCAAGGGCAGAGACAGGACAGTGATTGTTCGAGCCTTTGCACAAGAGAAGAAAGAGAAAGTTTTCATCCAGGACGCCTTAGCTGAGCCCAGCCTAGGGGGGTTGACCCACTGCAGGTGGAACATGCCCCTTTTGATGCCCCAGGATGTCATCTAGGATCCATGACGTCACATCCAGCGTATGGCATCTTGACAGAGCATTTTGGCACGTGTGGCAGAGTTTGCAGGCCCAACGAGGGCCAACGTTTGTCACCTTGTGTTGCATTTTGCCCTAAAAAGGGCCAACGTCTCCCTCAGAGGGGCTTGACGTCCTGTTTATTGCTCATTTAGGGTTTTGTTTAACAGTTTAATGTAAAACAGTATGATTTTTGGTTTGTAGCCTTGTTGGATATTTTTAATGACCTAAAATTAATGAAAAGGTCATGATACAGTATATATTGAGGATGTTTTTCCCTCATTTGAACATAACACATTTCACTCACACTTGTGACGTCTGAATTTTGCACCCTACTAGGGTAGATTTGTCTTCTAAGTGAGGCGCACTTGTTGATGGAAGGATTTTTTAGCATCTTTTGGCATTTCTCTTGAAGTAAGGTTTACAACTATGGTTTGCATATGCTTTTCTTCATGATATGTAACTGATTTTCTTGCAAAACTTCTTGATTGAATGGTTGTAGGTTTATTTTCTTGCATTTGCTTATAAAATTGCTGATTTTAAAACCCTAGGTAACAAGCACACAAGTAGGTCCTTGTTATATGTCCCCTTAAAGAGAAATATTTTAGCCATTGAAGAAGAGATATTGAGCCTAGCCTTTGCTACACTCCTCTTGCTTCTTCCCTTAAGCTAGCACTGAATTTTATAGGTTGAAAAATGGATGACGTCCTAGGCCTAGGTTATCTACACCTAGGGCCATCATCTTCTAGGGTTTGAAAGCCTTGCCTTTGCAACACTTTCTCTCACCTCATCCTCTAGTTTAATTTATCTTTTATGCTAGCCATTTTGCCTAGTTGACCTAAGGAAGGAGGAAAGAGCACGAGGCCTTGCTTAAGCAACACCGGAGTGAGCCTTTCTCCCCTAGGGTTTTGATTCTAGGGACCTTCCTTTGCAACACTCTAGAACCCTTCCCTCTTGTCTTTAAGTCTTCATCCTTTCAGAATCTTGTGCCCTCTTCTTGTTTGACTCCATATACCCTAAGGCACTAATCTTAGATACACAACGTTGATGTCTTAGTGTCCAAAACTACTCTCAAGAACTTAAATTTTGAAACCCTAACTAACTAAGCTAACCCTAACTAAAGATGACGTCATCCTTGAATAATTCATCTTGATGCATCCATTTTAATGACAAGCAATTGAATGATGATTTAAAGCATTTATTGAGTAAAGTGTTGGTTGGATACATTGTTAGCTTTATTATCCCGATAGTTATTGATGAATTGATGTTTTTCATAGCTAATTGATAAAACGTTGACATCATTGATATCTATTATTTTACATTGCTTATTTATTATTGTAAGATAGTCACTTGAAGTACTAACCCATTGAGTTATAGCCTGCACATATATATTTTACTGTTGTTGTCTTGTTCCGGGCAGGTGTTTTCATCTGGGCATACACTTCTTTTATTGGCTGATTTGTCGGACCTTCTGACCTTGGTGGTAACCTGTGAGGAGGAACTTTCACCTTGACTTTTATACTTTAAACTCTTCAAAACCCCAGGTTACCGAGGACGTCTCCCCTGGGTTAACCTCCCTAAATAGAAAGAACCTCCCCATTGAGGTGACATTGGGTGGGGAAGGTTCATGTTACGCCAGTTTTGCCTCAATCCTTTAGCCTTAAACCTAAACTACAAACTTTGCAATAACATTTTGGCGCCATTGACGGGGAACTTTGAGTCAATCTTCCTCAACGACAAACCTCTTTCGGTAAGCTTTGCCTCATAGACCTTTCTTACAAGCTTACCTGGTGACTCCACTAAGGGTGTCTTTCCCTGTTTCTTTGGTAATTTCAAGTAAATTATCTGGTGACTCCACTGATCACGACCCGTAGTGGGAAACAATATTCAAATCCCTCTACTGTGGCTACTATTCCTCTAACAAGCTCTGCACCCCCAATCAATCTTGATCCTTGCAAATGGTCTTACTGAGAGAGTTTCAACTGTTTCGACTTTGGTAACATCCAAGGGGGGCTGCATGACTTACCGGAGGATGCAAATTTTTGGCTACCCTTTTTCTCGGGAAAAGGCACCCCTGGAAATTCATATTTGACCCAATTTTGTAATAGCTTCGACTTTCATCTGCCTGGTCAAGAACATCCCAATGTCTTCATGAGGCTTTTTGTCATATCCCTTGTAGGTGATGCTGAAAAGTGGATCCAGGGGTGCCCTAACGGATGCATAAAGAACCCTGAAGAACTACAGAAGGCCTTTAAAATAAGGTGTTGTGATAATGAGGATTCAATGGACTCTTTCTCCCGATACCTTGACATTTGCAAAGGACCCTGTGAGGATGTCAGAGATTTTAGTGATAGGTTTAACCTTCTTCTAAAAAAGGTTCGATCAAAGGTGGCTTTAGAGCAGGCCATCACCGATCATTTCCTGTCCTCTTTGGAAGGAACTGTACAATTTAGAGTCAAAGACCGGTCACCAGCAACTTTAGAAGAAGCACAAGACTTGGCCTTCCAGATTGAAAGGAACCTTGATTTTGAAGATTTCATTCACCATAGGAATCTCACACAAAATTGTGAAACATGGGACCTTGGCAATGAGCCCATTGAGGAACCTCAACCTCTAAAGATTCTCCAAATCAAAGTCGCTCCCACTAAGAGAAAATGGAGCCTCTCCCATGAAAATGTAGTCATTTCCCAAGAACCATCTTTAAAAGAGCCCCATCCTGAAGATGAACCTGAAGTTGTCCTTCCTAAGAACGTTGATCAGAGTGATCCTGAAGATGTCTCTCTTTTTATCCACCAAGTGGGACACACTGTTTCCAAAGTTCGTGAGCCCACACCTTTCTATACCACTCTGCAAGTAAAGGACTCTCTCATCCACAACTATCTCCTGCATCCAAGTGCCACAACCAACATATTGATGAAGGAGATTATGTGTCAGTTAGGTATAACCCTCTCACAAACAAATACAAGAGATGACTTTGCAAAAGGGATCATTAACAACATCGAAGTGGCCTTTAACTCATGCCCCAACGCTCCTTTCTTGATAGATGTAGTCGTTATCAATGATGTAAATAATTTGGGGGTTATACTTCACAAGGATCTCATGGAACATTTGAATGGAAGTGTTCATGAACAACAGTCCAAAGTAACTATCCCTCATCCTGAAGGAGGGTTCTTTACCATCTACAATGAACCTCTCGTTGGCTCCCCAGTTGAGACCTCCAATGAACCAAGTGATCAACTTTTGTGCATCAATAATGGCCTTAATGATTGGTTCATCCAAGAAGGGAAGTTAGATATGGATACCATTGAAGAAACTGAAGGAATCTGGACTTTGGAATTCAATGGATCAAACTCAAGCTCTGGATCTGGTGCTGGAATAGTTTTAACAACCCCTTCAGGTGAAATCTTTTACCATTCCTATAGGCTGGAGTTCCATTGCACCAACAATATTGTTGAGTATGAAGCCTTGATTCTAGGTCTCAACCTAGCAATTGACAAAGGTGCTACAATCCTGAAGGTGAAGGGAGACTCAGACCTCATTGTGTCACAAGTTTTGATGAGATTTGCCACTAAGAATGAAAAATTAAAAAAGTATTGAGATGTTTCTCAAACCCTTTCAAAATCCTTCAGAAAAGTGTCAATCGAAGTTGTTCCTCGAGAAGAAAATGACGTGGTTGATGCTTTAGCCGTCTTTGCTTCTACCTTGTAGCCATGTGAAGGATCTCTTCATGACTTATGCAAGATGGAGGTCCTCTTTAGGCCTTATATTCCTGACAATTTAGAACATTGGCAAGTGTTTGAGGACGATGATCATATTATCAGATTCATGGAGAATAGTAAGGATTTTACCAATTCATAAGTTTCCTTCTTGGCTGATTCTATGGATCTAGGAGTCATTAACTTGCAAGGTAATACTCTACCAAAGGGTTGTATTCCTCTAGAAAACCTTTTTGATAGGCATGACATCTTCAAAGGGAAGAGAACCAACAAGGAGGCTGAAGAAGCCCTGGAATTCAATATTGGTA
>ML801574.1:152902-166916 GCA_009831015.1 Picea engelmannii
AAAGTTGTCTGAATGCAAACTCACTGATGCAGAACATGCTCGACTCAAGCCCACTTGGAGGAACAATAGGGTGGGGGAGGACCGAGTGGCTAAAAGACTAGACCGTTTCCTAGTAGCATACTCTTTGACAGAATGACAAATGATTCTGAAATAGTGGATTGGTAGTGGGGGAATTTTTGACCATTTTCCAATTTTCCTGGAAATCAGACAAGGTCCTCCAAAGCCGACAAGCCCTTTCAAATTCAACAGGACCTGGCTGAAAGATGAGTCTTTCATCACTCTTATTAAGTATAATTGGGTTCCTTTCAATCAAGGTAACCCTTGATCTGTTGCATTCCAATTTGCTGACAATTTAAAAACGATAAAGGAAAAAATCAAGGTATGGGATTTCCAGAAAAGGCAAAGTGAAGATCAGGAGTTGAAAGATATTGAGATTACTTTGCAAAGGATCTATGAGGATAAAAGGGGGGGATTCTTAACTAATGATTCCAAGGAATCACTTCTTCATTTGGAAGAAAGGAGGAACAAACTTCTTAAGGAAAATGAAGAAACTTGGAGACTAAAAAGCAGAGCTATATGGTTGGAGAATGGGGATAAGAATACTAAGTTCTTTCAAGCCTTTGCAAAAGGTAGGAGATGTGCTAACACCATCTGAAGCCCAATGGATCAACAAGGAAATATGGAGAACTCTTTTGAGGGGATGGATAGATTAGGAAAGAACCACTTCCAAGATCTTTTTAGAGTTGAGAATCACGCTTCCATTGCAGAAGTGGTTAGGATGGCCCAACTCTTTCCAAGATTTGTAGAGGAAGATGACAACAAATCATTGATGGAAGAAGTGTTTGAGGAGGAATTAAAAGAAGCGCTTCACATCTTTCAAAAAGATAAAAGTCTAGGTCCAGACGGGTGGACTATTGAAATTTTCCTTGGGTTGTATGACATTTTGAGATATGATATCCTCAAGATGGTAGAGGACACTAAGTCCTCGACACGAATCCCTGCAAGCTTTAATTCCACTTTCATAGCTCTCGCCCCAAAAAATGATAACCCAATTTCTTTGAATGAGTTTCAACCAATTTCACTTTGCAGCTGCACCTACAAAATTGTATCTAAAATCATAGTTAGGAGGGTGAAGTGGATCCTCTTTGACCGTATTTCGAGTAAACAATTTGGATTTCTGAAAGGCAGGAAAATTCATGAGGTGATTGGTATATCACAAGAAGGCTTGCATAACATTAAATCTAGGAAGATGAAGGGAGTTGTGCTAAAAATCGACCTTTCAAAAGCCTATGACAGAGTAAGTTGGCTCTATATTCGGTTATTGTTAACTCACCTTGACTTTGAAGTCCCTTTTCTCAGGTGGTTCATGAGTTGTATCTCAACTGTGTCCTTCGCAGTACTTGTAAATGGATCAACGTCACAATTTTTTCATTCTGAAAGAGGATTGAGGCAAGGCTGTCCACTCTCTCCTCCGCTTTTTCTTTTAATTGTTGAAGGACTTAGTAGAGCAATTGAGGAGGCTAGAAGACAAGGCACTTTCTCTGGGATAAAAATTTCATAGACACTCCAAATCACGCATCTTCTTTTTGTCGACAATGTGCTTATTTTTAGCATGGGCTCAAGAAGGGATGCAAAGACACTGCAAAACATCCTTTCTCTATTCTCCAAAGCAACATGTATGCAAATAAATGAAGAGAAGTCGACCTTATCTACAAATCTCCTCTCTGAAGAAGAGCTCCTTATTTTCAGGTAGAATTTTCCCTTTGGGGTCAAGAGGATTGATGATGGTTTGAAATCCCTGGGCTTCAATTTAAAGCCAAATGACTATAGGAAGTAGGATTGGCTTTGGCTAGTGAAGAAGTTAGAGAAAAAACTACAAATCTGGAGCTATCAATGGATTTCTCGAGCAGGTAGACTTGTTTTAATCAAATATGTTTTGGAAGCTATTCCAGTTTACTGGATGTCACTTTCATGGATTCTAAAAGGAATCCTGGAAGTTGCAAGGAAAATTTGTTTCAAATTTTTGTGGAGAGGTAAGAAAGATTCATACGTGAATCCTTGGGTCAGATGGGAAAAGGATTTCCATTCCTAAGGCTTTGGGAGGTTGGGGTTTGAAAAATATTTTTCCTTTCTCCAAAGCTCTCGCTGCAAAATGTGGTTGGCGACTTTTGAAAACCTCTAGCCTTTGGACCAAGGTGGGTTTTCAAAAATACATTGCTCCAGAATCCTTGGAAGGATGGATCAGGAATCCAGATAAGTCAAAGAAGGGAGCTTCGGTGATATGGAAGGCGGTAACTATTTCTTTCTCGATTATTCGAGAAGGTTTGGCTTGGAGGATAGGAAACAGGAAGAGGGTTAGGTTGGGAACAGATCCATGGCCGGGTTGTAAGAGAAAACATATTCTTCCCGACCACATCATAAATATTCTGAGATTGGGTGGTTTCACCACTCTCAATCATCTTGCAGAGCCGAGACACTCTACTCTCTGGTCCCAAGGGTGGAGGTCGGTAAGGTCGTTGGGCTTAGAAGAAGAATATATCCCAGAAATGAACATATATCTAACATACATTAAGAGATCACAGATAAGGCTCAATGATCGTGAGGATGAACTTATCTAGGATTTAGCCCCATCTGACAGATACACTCCAAAGGATAGATATATCAAGTCGAATTTAGATTAGCATCATACAGAGCTTGTTTGGTGGTGGAAAAAGATCTGGAATATTAAATTCCCGTCCAAGACAAGACTCTTCATGTGGAATGTTCTAACAAACAAGGTGCCAACGTGGGACAACCTCTAGAAGAGAAACAATCATGGCCCAGGGTGTTGCTATCTTTGTAAATCTGTAGGGGAGACAATTTTACATCTCTTCTTAGAGTGCTCGTTTATCAAAGAAATTTGGAATGAATGCTCCAGGGTGATAGGTGCTCATTGCAGATGGAATGGACATTCTTTGGAACATGCATGGCAAGACTGGTTTTCGTCCAGAGATTCCAAGGATACCAAAGCTTTACCTCTGTTGGTAATTTGGGGAATCTGGTTAGCCCAAAACTCTCTTGTCTTTAAAGGAAATCCTATGGTCCCAAAAATCTCAGTCGCTCAAAGTCTAGCAATCCTTTCTTCTTTCCCTCAATCTGCTGGAAGAATCCGAGGAAGACAGGTCCAGGAGGAAGTAATTGACAAATCTAGACCTTGGGGATATTTTGGCGATGCCTCACAAAACAATAGATGTGGGGGCGGGCATATCCTTTTTTTATCAGAATCCTAGCATTTCTCTATGACTTTTGGGCGAGGGATGGGTTCAAACAACTTTTCTGAAATGATGAGCCTTAAACTTCTCATTGCCTTTGCTATTGAAAAAGGTTGTCACTCTCTTACAGTTTTTGGAAACTCCATGAATGTCATAAATTGGATTAGAGGAACACAAAGATGCTACAACACTAGACTTGAGATCATTCTGGAAGACATCAAAACTTTGCAAAATTCTTTTGATAATTTCACCTGCCATCATGTTTACAGGGAAAGGAACAAGGAGGCGGACATGAGGTCGAAAGAGGGGGTCCAATTGGCTATGGGCCAATGGAAAGTAACATAATTGCAAAATGGACACCAGATTGAATATTTACATCAAACTTTTTTGGAGTAATCACAAGAAGATTTGACAGAATCTCAAGATTCAACCTTTGCTCTTTTCAGAATCATTGGAGAATATGTAAACTGTTTTTTGAGACTTGTAGAGCTATATGTCTTTTGATATTGTAAGGATTCAACCTCTGCTCTTTTTAGAATCTTTGGAGAATATGTACACTGTTTTTTGAGACCTACAGAGCTATATGTTTTTTGATATTGTAATACAACAGTTTTTTGAAATCAGATAAGGTATTCAACAGGCTACATAGTAGCAAATAGGTAGCAAGCACATCAATTTTTCAGAAATACACTTACACAGTGTCTACAAAATGTAATTTGGTTCATATTTGTTGAAATAAAATTAAGTTTTTTTTCTTTGGAAAAAAAAATAAAATTTCTATTTAAATTTGATTTCACCCCAATTTGAAATATGCTTATATATAAAATAATAAACATAAAATTAGAATATCAAAAATTATTTAAAAAAAAAATATTATACCACTTCAAACTTAAATTTATTTATATTTGGATATGGTGATATATAATAACTTTGAAATATGGTTACATATAAAATAATAAACATAAAATTAGAATATCAAAAATTATTTAAAAAAAAAATATTATACCACTTCAAACTTAAATTTATTTATATTTGGATATGGTGATATATAATATAAAAACTTTGAAATATGATAATATATAAAATATTAAACATATAAAAAAATATTTTTTATATACCATTTATTTATATTTGATTTCAAAATGATTTCACCAATTTTAAAATATGGTGATATATAATATAAAAACTTTGAAATATGATAATATATAAAATATTAAACATATAAAAAAATATTTTTTATATACCATTTATTTATATTTGATTTCAAAATGATTTCACCAATTTTAAAATATGGTGACGTATAAAAAAATAAAACATAAATTTGAAATACCAAAAATTACATAAAAATAAAATATACTTATATTTGACTTCACTAATTTTGAAATATGGTGATATATAAAAAATAATCTTAAACACAAAATTGGAATATTAAAAATTATTTTATTTTATTATACCACTTCACACTTAAATTTCTTTGAGTACTATTCAAAAGGAGTGTCGCGTAGTGCTGTCACGAGGCAAACAAATAGTTTGATAAAGAAATTATATAATTTATATTAATAAACATATAGGATTCCCATTTTTAACTAAGAGGCGGTAAAAGAGATGGTAAAGCCGTTGATATAAAAAAATAAGAAGTAATTTTAACTTATACCAAGCTAACAATAGTTTATGGAACAGCTAACAATAGTTTATGGAACAGACCCCTTCACATATTGATTTTAGTTTATGGAACAGACCCCTTCACATATTGATTTTAGCARGTCAATCTTTTTTATTTTCAACTTGATGATAAGCTCTCCTAAGTAAATCATCAAAATAGTGCCTAATAGGGCCTTGGTATCTAGGCATATAACCTTGAAAGGAGTAAACCATCAAAATAGGGCCTAAGMAKATAACCTTGAGCTTGTCTATCAAGCTAATGAGAGGGATAATATTCAGATCTGTCAATTTCTGGGCCTTGGGATCTGGGCATATAACCTTGAAAGGAGTAAACCATCAAAATAGGGCCTAAGCATATAACCTTGAGCTTGTCTATGAAGCTAATGAGAGGGATAATCTTCAGATCTGTCAATTTCTGCTTGCTCTGGCTTGAACTGGTTTACGATAGTCCATCCCATGGCAAGCAAAACTTGTAGCTTTTATTCTACCAACCGTGGACAAGAACACATGACCTTCCCAGCGCATCTTCCAACGGCTATAGAGGCTCTCTGGTTTCAGTATATTTCTTCAACTCCATAATCTCAAGTTGTTCCAGCAAGTTCCGTATGGGCTTCAGATGCTGTGCAAACTGACGGCAGTTCTTTTTATGCATCTGCGTACTGCTGGCGGCTCTGACGATCAGAGCGATGAGCCTCACGGCGTCAACTCCCGTCAACTGCGCGACGTCCGCTAGATCGCCCAGATTCTCCCAATGCAGTGTCGTCCTCATGACGATGAATTCCTTTTAAAATCTTCATTTCTTTGTAGTTATCAACTCTTATTCCATTCCAAATGCTTCCAATTTCTGTCAAATACTCGCACAGTAACCACCGCTCCTGAGCATTTTCACAGAAGAAAGCGCATCTCAAAATTTCAATGTACTTGGATGCGCATCAAAAGCATACAGCCACAATGACCTTCAACCGCTTTCTTTTACCTTCATCTTAAGCACTTTTAACGCTCTTGTTAAAACTGCAAGACAACATTACGCATCCCTCTTGTACAATTATAAGCCAAAGTGCCTCTGAAATGCAAGGCTCGGCCACTAATTGCATAATCTTTATAATCTTTAAATCTTTGACCTTAACCATCCCGCACATCATTATTTATACTCCAAGCTTTTGACTCTCAGCGTCTTAAATAAAAATGCACTACTCAAAGCCAAAACTGAGCTAGCATTTACAGTGTCGACATAAAGCTCCCAAAATAAAGTAACGCTGCCAAAATTTCATGTCCCCGAGAGGTTAAATTCACAAGATCATGTCACCTTCTAAGCTTCTGTTTCTAAAAGCGTTGATTCAACCTTCTAAACTCCCTCGTATTCAAGAATCCGGCTCAAATTTAACAGGATTTAATTCCCAGACTTATCTTTGAAAAACAGTCCCTTCTTCTTCAGCTCCATTTCGCCGCCTCCTTTGCTACAGTGCAATCAAATCAAAGTTGACTGTTTGCCGCCTCCTCTATCGACAGAACATGAATTTAATAAATTATGCTAGCGGGGCTCCAGACATGTTTTGCCTGATGTGCCGGCATGTGATTGGCTTCAGTTTATTTTAATCATATAATACGGTATGGCACGGGTAATCGAGTCTTTTCACAGCTGTAATCACATTTATTTATTATTAAAGCAATGGTCCTTGCAGAGATACGCATCGAGTCTTTTCACAGCTGTCATCACATTTATTTATTATTAAAGCAATGGTCCTTGCAGAGATACGCATGGCAAATGTATCTTATAAAAATTTTGTTTGCAATACAAATTAATTAAAATTAAAATTTGTTTGACCGGCAGGTAAGATAATAACAAGAGCTAGGTAGCATAGTCCCTGCCTTTATAGGAATTTTTAGGACGTTCTCACTGACATGAATCAAGCCAGGCACTAACAAGGATGGTTTTAATTCAACACTGAATTATGGTTTGATTCAGTAATTTTTTCGGTCAATAGGTTCTTAACTGTAAGTGAACGAAAACAGGATCCGGTGTGGTTGTTGTTGCTATTAATGGTGGATTTAAGTCGTCTTGAGGAGAATATCCTAGAGCTGTTGTTCCAAATACTAATCTATCGTGGAATCTTTCTTGAGAACTGAAGTGGCCGTAATACATTGTTAAGGAACTTAAACTACCACAAACTCTTTAGCAATAGCTTTCCTTGCCTGCAACTTATTTAATGAATTCCGGGAATCAACAAAACATTAAAAAAGTCTTTGGTTTTCCTGCAACTAGTTTCTCTGCAAGTATAACAATCGCGTCAGCATAGACTTGTTTCCAAGGGAGATAAAATGCAACATTAATTGTAGATACAAGGTTGTTAAGTTAAACATTACATTTTATATACAAATTTAAAATAAAATAAAAATTAATGTCAAATCAATAGCAAACTCATTGCTATAGTCATGCTATAATCCTTTGGTAGGGATTAATAATTATTTTGTTAAACATAMGTAAAACATTATATAGCAAAAAAATATATACAATTAAAAGCAAATTAGTAATAATATAAAAAATATAATTTTATTTTTAAAACACAAAATTAATATTATTTTAATATAATAAATAAATATATTTTACTCTCATTCAATATTATAAATTTTATTTAAATTTAATTATAGTAATATTAATATCTTAAAAGGAAACGCTATGTAGAACATGTTCTTTAGCTATGATGTTTGAAGCCTTTACARKTAGTCTCTATCTTTATTTTAGATATTTCATGTTAACCAATTTATATAAAAAGTATTAAGCCAAATTTTTATAAAGAAAATAAAATAAAAATATGTTTTTAATGTTTCTATTGTTGTTATTTATAAAATTGATAAATAAACAATACTTTTCATTAAACATAGTTTTAAGAAACTAAAAAAAAAAAAGAGATAAAGACAAAATATCTATTTAATATTTTTATTTTTAAGTAATTATAATAATTTTTTTAAAAATCATTATAATGTAGTTTCATTAATTTAGACTTTAAGGGGGAGCATATTCTACAAACTATTTGTTGGATACCTTTTTCGGTGGCCTGCAATAAGACTCTAAAATGCATATCCAATAGGAATTTAGATAAATAATATTAAATAATAATATTGGTGTATGAGACCCCCTTGTTTGTGGGACAAGGGACCCCCTCCGCCCAACTATTTGACTGATAAAGTCTACGAAGGTATTAATTATGTGAAACTTATATATATATATATATATATTTAAAATAAAGAAAAGTTTTTTTCTAAAAATAAAAGAAAAACAATATATATAGTCAATAATAAATTTATAATTGGCCCGCAGGGGTGTAGACCGATTGGCAAGTGCCGTGTAAATGGAAGAAACTATGTAAAATGAGGTCTCAAGGTCGATTCTCACCCCGATTTACTCGGAGGGCGTGCTTTCTCCCTAGGGTTTATTAAGGTTTATAAGGTAAGGCAGCCGTGCCGTTGTTACCGATTCCCCTAGTATAAAATAATAAATTTATAATTATGTGAAAATTTTAAAAATATACAAATATTAAAAGAAAAAAAAGAAGTAATACATAGTGTGATGGACTCTTAGCTATAGTCCAAATTTTCTATAGGGAATAAGAGAAACCACTCTCTTATAATTACTCATTAAATCAATATAATGATAAATAAATCATTAACTATAAAATTTGATACCTTAATACAATAAATATTTTTCACCAAAACATTTCAGACTCTTTCAAGATATATGGACAAGTATCAATAATAAATTAACTACAATATTAATTTGTTTTTGAAAAATAGTTGATTTCCCAAAAACTAAAAAAAATATCTTTATTAAATTCACCATGTTAATCTAAATTAATTTTAATTATTAAATTAATCAAAGTATAGTAATTTTATTCCTCCATCCATCAATAAGAAGAAGCATTAATTTCCTTTTCTATTCAATTACAAAGAAATTTACTTGTGATTAAATAATTTAGCAAATGCACTAAACTTATAGGATGGGCTCGGAATTCTGAACATTTATTGGTATTACTTTACGTTGGCCTGGGCCTAGAGGACTAAAGTACAACGAAAGTGGATTTGGAATTGATGTCGTCCAGATCAAATCCAATGTACATTGCATTCACACAACACACAAGCTATACAAGGTTATGGTTGTGCTTAAAAGTTGCAGGCAAGTTAGACGCTGTAAATATTAAAAAATTTTATGCAATAATTGCACGGAAAGTAGAAAAAATGAAGCATTAGTTGACAGATCACTTGCAAATTACAGTTTTTAAGATTTTCTGTAGTAGTTGTAGGAATAGTCATGTACATCATACTTTTTTTTTATTGTACATATGTAATTAATTTAAAAATTGAAATATGTGAAGGTTGCAATAAGACATGAAATATATTATCTAATGAAAAATGAGAAAAATAATTTTTTTTTATTATATCAAAAATTATTTATTTGTTTTGTTAAGTTAAACATTATATTTTATATACAAATTAAAAAAAAAAAAAAATTAATATCAAATCAATAACAAACTCAATATAGTACTTAAAGGTAACAAACTCAATATAGTACTTAAAGGCAGAGACTAATAAGCATGCACTCAATTATTGGGCATATCTTCAATGTTACTGGTATGCTTCAAATGTTATTTAACCTCCTTCTTCCTTCCAACATACATATAGAGCAACACAGACAGTTCAGGGAGCCAAGATTATGAGCATGGCAACGGGAGATTGCGGTAAGTATATGTCAAACTATGTTTTATTGCAGAGTTGTGGTCTTTATGCAAACAACTTAGATTTTCAAATCTTAGTAGGTTTGGTTTCCGAAGAGACCCTGGTTTAACTGAACTGTAATCTTGCGTTGGGTGCAATTTGCAAACAGACGACTTCGCCACATTTCTCAAAACCGCAGTAGAAGCGGCAAAGTTGGCGGGGGAGGTGACAACATAAATATATACTTCACACTGTGTTTTATATACAAATAGATAGACAGTTTTGATGAATATTATGTTTATATAATGCAGATAATCTCCAAAAATTTCCACCTTCAAACGAAAGCCGTGGAGCACAAAGGACAGGTAACTATTTTAGATTTTTATATTGGAATAATTCGATTAAAAAGGTCTCGAGTTCAACTCTATTAAATCATCGTCGTATGCCAATGAACCTTATGGGCTTTTTCCGTTCCTGGAAAACAGAAACATTTCTGCGTGTTATTTTTGAACTCTCATTTCAAATACAGCAATAAATTGATATGGATGAAAAACAGTTTTAATCTAACCACAATTCCGAAGTTCTTGCTCTTCTTTGCACGAATTTTAATGGATGAAAAACAGTTCCAAAATGCCAGAGTTCTTGCTCTTCCTTGCGCGGATTTGATCGGCTTTATTAAATGAATCACAAGTACGAGGAGGATAGTGAGACAAGACTTTATTAAATCAATAAATTACATGGTTTGGTAAAATAATAGAGCATGTAGAAGTCATAGTCGGCAGAAGTCCCTCTCACACCATAGAAGTCGTATTTTCACATTAATTGATTGATGTGCGGTTAGCATAATTTATTATTATTACAACAATAATGTGTTTTTTTATACATTGCCTTAATGTTTGAATAAATAATATATTTTCTTATTGACATTTTTGTGAGTCTAGATTTGTGTATATGTGTTTTACCATATAAACAATATTTTTTCTTTAAGATCTAATCTTTCATTTTCATTCAAATTCTTGTAATAAACAACGAAGAAACCTCATGGACAAAAGCTCCTTGAAAGACTTGAACAAAAAGACTTTTGAATCACTTCCATCCTTATTGAGGGATTTAGTAATTTGTGAACCAAAAGGTGTAAGAGACAAGATTGGAAGCTTCATAGGCTTTGGGGAGGGGCTAGAATCGAAGTGGCACAAAGTATAGGTATGTGAGAACAAGTTGAAGAAGAATTTTCAGTCGTTGAGGGTGTCGCTTCAATGCAAGATGACTATCTAACAACCCTCACTACAAGTTCTTTACAAGTCATCCAATCATATAGATTCTGATGACTTTGATTTTATATGGATCAATTGAAGTCTAATATTCCATGTTTTCATATTATGCCCGCTAAATATTCAACTTCTTTTGAAAGAAGTTGCATTTTGAGAGCTTGGCACATAGCTTTATGTATTATAGGAACATAGTTTCCTAGTACAAGTATGGATATAGATATGTCATTTTTGAAATATATGTAAAGGGACAAGGGACACATGGGAGATGTGGTAGTTTGTCTAGATACCAAATTGACATATGAGACCCCCTTGTTTGTGCGATAAGGGACCCCCTTTACAGGTGTACATACCCCACCCCCCTTCAGATTCGAACATGTGATCTCCAAGGAGGAAACATACATTCTTAACCATTGGGCCCACTTTCACTATACATTGAATTTCAAAAACTTAGATTTTATAATCATAAAATGATGAACATTGAACATTTTCCCTATATCATAATATACCAATTTATCTTTTATAATCATAAAATGATGAACAATGAACAACTTATTTATATCATAATATCCTTCATTAATCAAAGATCAATACATTGAAAAGTTTGTCTAGATGTCATAATATCCATCATTAATCAAAGACATGCATGTCTATTAATCAATTATAGGTATGTTTAATGACGTTTTTTCCTCCCCCTTTTCTTTTTGAGATCTTTTTGGTGTTTTTAATGAAGAAATTGTGGGAGACCCTTGGATGATCATGACATCGGGGTGCTCGGTAGATAGATGATGAGAGTCTTTGGGGAGACCTTCCTCTCATCTCTTGAGACATCTCCAAGTACCCAATACCTCTATACTCAACCTTACAACACATGTCTCCTTGCTACTATTTTTAGGAATTTTAGTTCTATGTCTAAATGCTTTTGTGTTCTTCATTTTTTGCTAAAGGCTAGCATAGATCCATCTTAATTGTGGAATTCAAATGTATTAACACTAAGAGGGATAAAAAATAAATTGAGGTGTAAACCTCTAGGTGCTTAAAAGATCTTGAGTTAAGATGGATCTAAGCTAGTTTATTTAATTATTATATATAAACTTTTACATTGATAATTAATAGGTTGTTTTTTTAATTTTATTCTTTACATTACATGCATTGCACATATAATCCATATTGCTTTTTAGAGTGCATGTTGCTTGTCTCGTTGCAATTAGTAAACCATCTATGGTACTTGTTATTCCTTTTGCTAAAAAATGAAATTTTATTAAAATACAAATCTTTTTCCTTGGATTCTAAAAGTAAAAAATGATTGAGAGTCTTGAAAATTTGAGCAACAACTCATTTGTTACCAAAAAAGACCTAATATCCATAAATCCCTACATGAGTGCTTGACATAGTGAAGATTCTAAACACAAGGTAACCAAAAAATGTTATATCCAAAACTATAATAGAGAATTCCATACATCTTGTTAATGCTTGATACTAAAAGGGTTCCAAAGTTAACTAGGGAAGGTACATTTTCACTTTTTTAATATACCTCTACCCTTTGGGCTCATGCATGCTAACCACAAGCAGTAATCATTGTTACAACAAAATCTAGCACCCTGTATGATCTAAGGTCCTAAGCATCAAGGGTGTAGATTGTGCAACTTAGGAAGGCTGCCCATTATCACCTCAGTAGCTCTTCCTCCCTCTTTATGTTGGTTCTTCTCCAACTCAAAGGGGGCTTCCCTAAATATAGGATTGTTAAGGCTATGGATTGGAGGCTCAGGGTGATTTTGTGAAGAGTTAGCCTAAGAAAACAATTGGTTGTAGTGAAATGGGAAATGAATGGAAATGGGAATGAAATGAAAGGAAGAACAGGGAACAATGAAATGAGATGATATGGGACCAATGCTTATCAATCTATGGAATGGACTCATGAAATATTGCATGAATGAAGGAACTAGTTTGTCACTATTCAACTACTTTGGATGGTTATATGGTAGAAAGGGCTAGTTTGCCACATTCAACCTTTGGGATAAAAGAAATTGTTGATACATTCATCATTTGGGTGTATACTTAAGGTAAAAGGAACTAATTTGATGCAATTCAAACTTCAGTATTTGCTAGAAATTAATGTGTGAAAACTTAATCTTGGAGAGCTAGGGGTGCTACTCATCAAAGAAATTTGAAGGTGTTGTCATATTAGGCTAAATTATAATTCTATTTCAACAATTAGTTTATTAGATGAAGGAAATAAAACATAATTATAATAGCAAGCAAAGCGAGAAAGGGAGTCTCCTCACATTCATGTATTCGTAAATAAAAAATATTTAATTAATAGGCCTTCAAATTAAAATGATAGCAAGAGGTTTTCTACACACAATTAACCACAAAATTGAAGAGCATGTACATACTGAGTGAGTGCAAGCTAATGATGGTCTCTCATGATGTGTTAGTGGAAACCTAGTTGAAGAAATCATCGTTTAATCGGCAAAACGCGGAAAAATCGCGCTTTTTTAAGCCTGTCAATTATTTCAAAAGAAAAAATCGTGATTTTTTGCACAGAGAAAAAAGCGCGATTTTTTCAAAAAATCGGGTAAAAATCGGTAAAACTCGGCAAAAATCGGCAAGGTCGCCCAGGCCACGAGATAAAGACCTGATTTCGATTTTTTTTTGGTCATTCTGTTTTTTTTTTTTGTGGAGCAGTAAGAGAAGAAGTTTGTGGAGGCCATCAAGCATTTTTGAGGTGTGCAAAGGCAGGGTAGTGGATTCATCCACAAACTTTGAAGATTTTTGTGGTGGAGCAAGGTTCAAACTTCAACCGGTTGGATTTTTGAAATTTTCATCCACAACCTCCAAGCACAGGTATGTATGCCCTTCCCAATTTGTATGCTAATTGTTTCCATACACTTGCATGTTTTCTTGCTTCTTTGTTTGCTTAGATTTAGTTTTTTTTTTTTTTAATCATCTTGCCAATAATTTATAGAACAAACAAAATGTAAGGGTTTTTTTGGAAAATTTCATTGGGGTATTTAGCTTGTTTTTTTAGTTTTTCATCCACCTTGTTGATGTCATTTTTCATGGCTAACATTCTTCTTTGGATGGCTGATTTTTTAAATTAATATGCTGCAATTTTTTTTT
>ML801574.1:176775-195744 GCA_009831015.1 Picea engelmannii
TGTCTCCCTCTCTCTCCCTCTCACACTCTCTCTCTACCCCCTCTCTATCTTCCTCTCTCTCCCTCACACTCACACACACTCTCTCTACCCCCCTTTTTGTCTTCCTCTCTCTCCCTCTCACAATCTCACACACTCTCTCTCTACCCCCCCTCTCTGTCTTCCTCTCTCACACTCTCAAACACTCTAGCAAGTTTGGTACATTGCAAGGCAAGGCATGGCAAGGCAAGACATGGAAAGACCTAGACTAGACCTAGACATGGCAAGGCATCGTAAGACATAGACCTAGACCATGACCATGACCTAGACCCCTATAATGTCCCCCACCTCTTGATGAAGAGGATGGATAGACTCAATAGTCTAGCTTTCCCCACTAGACTATAGTCTCAGGCATATTGGGGACAAATTCAACCAGAAAACATAACATTCTAAAGTTAAGTTGACTTTGTGTGGAAAAGGATAACTCAACGAAAGAAAATAAAAGATGATTTAGGTTAAGAGTTAACCCTAGAGGTTAATTAACTCAACAAATGAATAGACTGGAGCTATAAAGGAAAGGGCAGGGCACACTCCTTAGACATTCTGTATTATTATCTTATTTGCATTGGAGCTCTTGAGCACAATCAATTTTGAGGGTTTTGAGTCTAAAATCCTAGAGATCAACTCGGTGGTGAAAGATCTCACCTTTCTTGATCCAGGTTTGGTCCTGGGGGTGAAATAATCCTCCCACACCATTCTACAGTGTTGCATGGTTTGTTCTACAGGAAAATTTCAAGCTAGTGCACAACCTAGGGGGTTTCCAGCTAGGGGGGCACACCATCTTGGAGAGATTGATTCGATCTGGAGGAAGGAGAAGGCATTTGGGCAAAGTAACACCTGGGTTCTCTTCGTAGGGTCCTTGGCAACATTCTTGGTCTATTCTGGAGGAAATTATCCTTGCAGTTTATTTCTGGAAGCTTGGCACAAATTGGAGAAGAGAAGGGCGCATTGCAGAAAGAGGTTTTCAGTGTTTGGTGGCTCAGATATTCATAGATTGACTTGAGACTTCATCATCTTGATAACATTGGCCCGATCTACATTCTAACAAATTTTGATGGTATTTGGAGGCTCCTAGAGGGCAGAACGAATTCTCCTTGACTTAATCAAACCAGGAGGGTGCAATCCAGTTTAGGGGTTGCCTAGTTGGAGGAGCAGAACTTCTCAGATCATCTTGAGAATTGGTATGAAGGTTTCTATTAGCTCGATCTACATTTCGGGAAAGTTTGGAGGGACTTGGAGTTCAAGAAAGGGAGGGCCGAAACTTGAGGGTTTAGCAGCATCCAAAGCAGGGCGCAACTCAGCCAGTTGGAGGGGCTTTGCAGAGTATTGATGGGATCTTCTTATCTTCAGTCCGAGCTTGCTTGTTGGTGGCCTTGGGAGGCTTGGATCTCTTCTCAGACACACTTTGGGAGGCACTTATCTTTGTATTGTTATTATTGTATTGGCTGGCAACCCATTTTGATATTATTGAGGCTTTCTTCCAGATCTGCAGATATCTTTTATATGGGATCTCCTTACTATCTAAATAAAGGTCAGATCTGACATTGTTGGTTCTCTACTGGTGTTCCTTATATCTCTTGTCGTGTTTATGATTATCTGCTTCATATCTATTGCTCAATCACCATTAAGTAGTCCAAATGCACATCTTCATGAGTACACCTGCAAACACATGAACAAACATAGCAAACAATAAACAGTTAGTGTTCCGAGCAAAAAGATTGGCTCAGGAATATTACAGTGGTATCAGAGCATTGATCCTCCCAGCCAGTGGGGATTAGCGCATGCAGAAGTTCAGTGGCATTTACATGGGCAGACGCAGGGAGAAGACAGGTGAGACAGAGGTAGAAATGGAAGGATCAGGTGAAGACAGTGAGCCGCAGATTCTAGCAGGGTTTTCCAAAGAGTTACAACACTCCATAAACATGACACAGAGCACCCTTGTGCATCATCTACAGGAAAACCAGGAAGTAGTGCACAGGGGACAGGTGGAAATGACAAAGACTCTAAAAAGAGTGAATGAAAGCTAAGAGAGGTTGTCGCAACTCCTGATATAGATGACTCATGCAGGGAAGTGTCCAGAAGTTTATGCCAATAGAGAAGCTATTGGGTCTCATGGAGGGACTAGACCTCAACAGGAGCATAGCTCCCGTTATCACACTGAGAGACAGAGCTATGGAGGAGGTTCACCCCAGGGGAAAACACATAGTAGGACCACCCCTAGGCCCTATCTACCTACATTCCTGGATAATTAGCCACAACACAACTATGAGGATGAGATTGAGGACAATTTTGAGCAGTATGCCAGGGAGTATCATGCCTTAAGTGCAGGGTTTCAAAGGAAAGTCACGCTAGATCAGTATTGTGGGATCAAATTTCGGGGAAAACCGAAATAGTATCAAAGGCCCAACTATGAACTAGAGCGTAGGGCGGGCAAGATAGAAATCCCTTATTTTGATGGATCTGCTAAGGTGACTGCACAAGCATCGGTGCAGAAGATGGATACCTACCTACAACTTAACCCTATGAGAGAGATGGATGCCATCAAATTTGCCACCATGTACTTGGATGGCAAGGCTCATGATTGGTGGTACCATGGGTTGACCACATTGGGTCACAATCAGATTATGTCCTATACAGAGTTCACACAGAGGATCATTGATAGATTTGAACAGGGGGGGCCTGAGCTACCTTTTAGGGAGCTCACACAGCTCAAACAGACAAGATCACCAAAGGCTTACATAGAAGAGTTCTAGAGGCTAGCAATGATGGTACAGGATGTGTCTCAAGCGAGACTTATGATGCTCTTCACAGAAGGGTTGATGGAACACTTGAGGGGTTCGGTCAAGGATTTTAAGCCTACCAACTTGCATGATGCCATTTGGAAGACCAGAGACTTAGGATTGGCAACAAAGACAAGATTCACCCCTAGACCTCCCAATCAAGGGGGCAGAGATCAAAGACCTCCTATGAACCAAGGAGGGAGAGACCCCAGGGGGTTTGACCGAGGAAGGGGTAGGATGGATGAGCCCACTAGGAGGGAATTGAGGAGGAAACAATTGTGCTTCACCTGCAAGGAACCATGGGACCCAACACACAAGTGCATGGGTAAGGGAAAAGCCCACTACATTGAGGTAATTTCAGATGATGAGGAGGATGAAGATTTCAGCCACCTTCAGAACATGGAGGCCGAAAACCCAGGACAGGGGTAAGAGGAAGATGCAAGTCACGGACTTACAGCAGATGAGAAGGTGACAATTGCATCCATCAGCGGGGTACCTAAATTCAACACCTTCAGGATGAGGGGAGTGCTACAAGGGCAGAAGGTCTCAGTTCTCATTGATGGAGGTGCCTCACACAACTTCATTGACTCAGCCTTACTGCAAAGAAGGCACATGCCGACAGTTGAGTTTGAGGGATTTCATGTGGAGGTAGAAGGGGGGCGCACCATGCCCTGTGACAGGTACATTTCGAGAATGAAACTTACTTTGGGTGGGCATGATTTGGCACAGGATTTCTATGTTATGGATCTTCCAGACACCAACATCATCCTTGGAGTACAGTGGATTAGTACATTAGGGCCAATCACCACAAATTATAAAACCATGGAGATGTATTTCACAGAAGAAAATGGGAAAAAGGTGGTTCTCAGGGGTATGACAGGCAACACACCAAGGGTGGTAACAACAAAACGCATGGAGGCCATCTTTAGGAGGGAAGACACCGTTTATGCAGCAGAATGTAAAATATCAATCAGGGTAGACAAGAAGGGAGAAACACACTACTCACCTGAGATCAAGAAAACCATGGATAGGCACAGCAAGGTCTTTGAGCATATACCACCAGGGGCACCTCCAGATAGGGGGTTTGAGCACATCATAGAGTTAGAGGAGGGTGTGAAACTTGTCATCACCACTCCCTACATGCATCCCAAGAATTATAAGGACGAAATTGAAAAGGCAATTAAGGAGTTGTTGGATATGGGCCACATCAGGCCGAGTTCCAATCCCTTTACATCTTTAGTAGTGATGGTGAAGAAGAAAGATGGGACAATGCACATGTGCATTGACTATAGGGCTCTAAACAAGAAGACCATCAAAAATAGGTATCCCATCCCACAGATTGATGAGCTATTGGATGAGCTCCATTGGGCAGTATATTTCACAAAGATTGACTTGCGCTCTGGCTATCATCAGATAAAGATGAGGGAGAAAGATATTTCCAAGACTGCTTTCTGGTGTCACTATGCACACTATGAGTTTTTGGTCATTCCTTTTGGGCTGACTAATGCACCAACCACCTTCCAGTCATGCATGAATCACTTGTTCAACAAGCAGCTAAGAAAGTACTTATTAGTCTTCTTTGATGATTTATTGATCTATAGCAAAACTTGGGAGGAGCACTTCTAGCATGTGGAACAGATTTTGGCTATCATGGAGGAGCAATCTCTATATGCTAAGGAGTCCAAATGTGAATTTGGAATGGCCGAGGTCCTCTATCTGGGACACATCATTGGAGTGAAGGGAGTACAGGTACACCAAGAAAAAATACAATCTCTACTTGACTGGCCCACACCTAGGACACTCACATAATTGAAGGGGTTTTGGGGCATCTGTTGCTATTACAGGAGATTTGTCAAAGGTTTTTCTCAACTTTGCACACCTTTGATTGATTTGACCAAGAAAGGGGCCTTCAAGTGGAGCCCCGAAGCACAGTCCACCTTTGAAAAAATGAAGAAAGTAATGAGTACATGTTCAGTATTGGCCTTACCAGATTTCGCACAACTCTTCACAGTAGAGTGTGATGCCTCAGGGGAAGGCATTGGAGCAGTATTTATGCAAAACAAGCATCCTATTGTATATGAAAGCCGAAAATTGAGGGGTCCTAAGCTCCTCTACACCATCTATGAAAAAGAGATGCTAGCCATCATGCATGCATTGGCCAAGTTCAGGCAGTATTTAGTTGGGGAAAAATTCATCCTGAGGATAGATCACAACAGCCTCAAGTACTTCCTAGATCAAAGGGACTTGAATGAAAGACAACAGAAGTGGGTGAGCAAAATCCAGGCTTATGACTTTGACATAGAATTTGTCAAAGGGAAAAATAACTTCGTAGAAGATGCCTTATCCAGAAGACCATCAGTTTATGCCATGACCGATATCTCAGTGGATTGGAAGGCCCACCTCTTGGTGGAGTATTCAAAGAATAAATTTGCTTGTGAAGTGATGGATGGATAGGTGCAAGATGACAATTTCAGAATCATGGATGATATCATTTACTACAAGGGCCGAATTTTCTTGGTCCCCGAATCAACCTTCAAGGCCAGGTGTTACAGGCATGCCATGATTCACCAGTAACAGGGCATTAGGGATTCATCAAGATGTACAGGCAGGTACGTGAGAGGTTTTCTTGGAAGGGTTTGAAGAAAGATGTGATGAGCCACATCAAGGAATGCAACACTTGCTAGGCCAACAAAGACGAACACACTCATCCAGTAGGACTACTACAACCATTTCCCATCCTGAAGCACAAATGGGAAAGCATATCCATGGATTTCATCACAGGGTTTCCTAAGGCTCAGGGTAAAGACTGCATTTTCGTAGTGGTGGACAGGTTGACGAAGTTTGCACACTTGTTTTCCATTGCCACAGATTTCAGTGCAACACATGTTGTAGACCTATTCTTCAGGGAAGTTTTCAGATTGCATGGGTTGCCAAAAACCATAGTGAGTGACAGGGATAGCAGGTTTATGACCACTTTCAGGCAGGAGCTCTTCAGGTTAGTAGGTACGACCCTGTCACCCAATACCAATTATCATCCTCAGACGGATAGCCAGACAAAGATAGTCAACAAATGGGTGGAAGGCTACCTCAGGAATTACGTGGCAGGGCAAAAGAAAGCATGGGTTAAATGGCTTCACTTGGGGGAATATTGTTACAACACCACTCATCATATGTCCATTGGTATGACACCATTTAGGGCCTTATACAACTATGACCCTCTCTCATTTGTCGAGATTTCCTTTGGTGACAGCAGGGCTCCCATGGTTTAGGATTGGATTTAGCAGAATCAGGACATACTCAAAGAATTGAAGGACCACTTACAAAGGGAACAAAATCAACAGAAGGTACAGGAAGAAAAGCACAGGGTTGAGCGCACCTTTGAGGTCGGTGACTTGGTTGATTTGAGGCTCCAACCATACATGTAGGCCTCCATTAAGAGAAGTGGCGCAAAGAAGCTCCAACCTCGTTTCTTCGGTCCATACAGAGTCAACAGGAGGGTAGGAGCCATGGCATATGAGTTGGATCTACTATAGGGCACCAAAATACACAATGTCTTCCATGTTTCATGCTTGAAGAGGGCCATTGGCAAGCATATCACTCCTATTGAGGAACTGCCACCTATGGATGAAGAAGGAAATTTGGTACTGATACCAGAGGAGATACTTGAAGTCAGGGAGAAAAACTTGAGGAAAAGAAGCACCAGAGAATATCTGGTTAAGTGGAAAAATCTACCCATGGAGGATGCCACTTGGGAAGGGGAGAAGTTGATCCAGGAGACAGGTCCAGAATTGCTTGTGGGCAAGCAATTTCTAGCAGGGGAGACTGTAATGTCCCCCACCTCTTGATGAAGAGGATGGAGAGACTCAGTAGTCTAGCTTTCCCCACTAGACTATAGTCTCAGGCATATTGGGGACAAAGTTAACCAGAAAACATAACATTCTAAAGTTAAGTTGACTTTGTGTGGAAAAGGATAACTCAACGAAAGAAAAGAAAAGATGAGTTAGGTTAAGAGTTAACCCTAGAGGTTAATTAACTCAACAGATGAATAGACTGGAGCTATAAAGGAAAGGGCAGGGCACACTCCTTAGACATTCTAGATTATTATCTTATTTGCATTGGAGCTCTTGAGCACAATTAGTTTTGAGGGTTTTGAGTCTAAAACCCTAGAGATCAACTCGGTGGTGAAAGATCTCACCTTTCTTGATCCAGGCTTGGTCCCGGGGGTGAAATAATCCTCCCACACCATTCTACATTGTTACAGGGTTTGTTTTACAGGCAGATTTCAGGCTAGTGCGCAACCTAGGGGGTTTCAGCTAGGGGGGCACACCATCTTGGAGAGATTGATTCGATCTAGAGGAAGGAGAAGGAATTTCGGCAAAGTAGCACATGGGTTCTCTTCCTAGGGTCCCTGGCATCATTCTTGGTCTATTCCGGAGGAGATTATCCTTGCAGTTTATTTCTGGAAGCTTGGCAGGAATTGGAGAAGAGAAGGGCGCATTGCAGAAAGATGTTTTCAGTGTTTGGTGGCTCAGATCTTCATAGATTGACTTGAGACTTCATCATCTTGGTAGCATTGGCCCGATCTACATTCTGACAGATTTTGGTGGTATTTGGAGGCTCCTAGAGGGGAGAACGAATTCTCCTTGACTTAATCAAATCAGGAGGGCGCAATCCAGTTTAGGGGTTTCCTAGTTGGAGGAGCATAACTTCTCAGATCATCTTGAGACTTGGTCCAAAGGTTTCTATCAACCCGATCTACATTCCGGGAAAGTTTGGAGGGATTTGGAGGTCAGGAAAGGGAGGGCCGAAACTTGAGGGTTAGCAACATCCAAAGCAAGACGCAACTCGGCCAATTGGAGGGGTTTTGCAGAGTATTGACAGGGTCTTCTTATCTTCAGTTCGAGCTTGCTTGTTGGTGGCCTTGGGAGGCTTGGATCTTTTCTCAGACAACCTTTGGGAGGCACTTATCTTTGTATTGTTATTATTGTATTGGCTGGCAACCCATTTTGATATTATTGGGGCTTTCTTCCAAATCTGCAGATCTCTTGTATACGGGATCTCCTTACTATCTAAATAAAGGTCAGATCTGACATTGTTGGTTCTCTATTGGTGTTCTTTATATCTCTTGTCTTGTTTATGATTATATGCTTCATATATATTGCTCAATCACCATTAAGTAGTCCAAATGCACATCTTCATGAGTACACCTGCAAACACATGAACAAACATAGAAAACAATAAACAGTTAGTGTTCCGAGCAAAAAAATTGGCTCAGGAACATTACAACCCCACTAGCTCCATCTAACCCTAGCCCCCGACTTCTACCTGACCCTTAACCCCCTCCACAGCCAATCCCTAAGTGCCCTATGTCCATACCTCTTGTTGAAGGCCCCACAACACATACACCTCCATCCTAGTGCTCTAACCATTGCTTCATGCCTCAAAGCACTTTCAATCTTAAGCCCTTAGGTCCTAGTTGTCCCCAAACCCCTCTACTCTTTTATTCATAAAGTTATTTGGGCCATATAATAAATGTTTTATCCGTTGCATTAAGAGCACGCACACACTCTTGTGAGTAGAAATAAATGAGGTCGGGTAATGTATCTGCCTCATATCCCTGCCCAAGAGGAACACGTACATGTTCCTGCTAGGCAAGGATATGAGGCAGGCACACTCCTCATCCTTATTCTCTCCTAAAAACTCAAACTATCCCAACATATGCACGCATAAATAACAACAATAGACATGTTTTTTGTCTTTTTGTGTTTTTGGAAAACAAACTTGTGCCTCCTTGTGTAATTGGTAGACAAATTTGTGTAATTGGAAGATAATTGTCAGTGGAAAGCAAATGTGTGTCTTCTTGTGTATTTGGTAGAAAAATTTGTTTAATTGGAAGACAATTGTCAATAGAAAGAAAACTTGTGTCTTCTTGCATAATCGCTAGACAAATTTGTGTCATTGGAAGACAATTGTCAATGGAAAACAAACTTGTGTCTTCTTTGTAATTGGTAGACAAATTTGTGTAATTGGAAGACAATTGTCAGTGGAAAGAAAACTTGTGTCTTCTTGTGTAATTGTTAGACAAATTTGTGTAATTGGAAGACAATTGTCAGTGGAAAGAAAACTTGTGTCTTCTTGTGTAATTGGTAGACAAATTTGCTTAACTAGAAGTCAATTGTCAGTAGAAAGAAAACTTTTGTCTTCTTGTGTAATTGGAAGACAATTGTCAGTGGAAAGCAAACTTTTATCTTGTTTTGGTGTACTTGGAAGGAAAATGTTCTCTTTAAACATGGGGAACCTACAGAATCAAAGTAGAAAGTCTTCGAGAAAAGAAAAACTCATTGAAAAGGTAATTGAAGAAAGAGAAAAGACAACGTTAGGTATGTCAAAATGTAGGCTTTCAGTAGAGGGAAATCCAAATTCTAGCGCAATAGATGTCATTGTTGTTTCTCCTCCATCAACACAAGCAAAGCACAAGATTTCAGTAGAAGCCAATCCAGTTCAAACTTCTAGTGAACCTCCAATCACTATTTCATCAAGATAAGTTGTTGTGGATTACCAGATGATGAAGGATCTGCTTGGAGTTGATTATACAATGGATGAAATTATAGAGGCAACTAGTGCACAACCTTCTGGTGAAGAAGTTCTTGTGGTGCAACCTCTTGTTGGACAGTTAGACGTTCCATAAACTATTCATGGGCATGTTCACTCTCCTCCCAGAATTGATTCGTGAGTGATTGAAGGGGAAAGAACTGCTACATTTGTAACTCCACAACAAGGAGGTCAAGAGTGTCAGAATATGGGTTCATCGTCCCTACCTAGACAGAGCAACGTGTGGTGAAGAACTCCTAAACACATTCAGGTGGATGAAAGTTAAACACATTCAGGTGGATGAAAGTGGTCTAGTATCACTTGAAGGTAAGTTACCGAACCGAAATATTCGTTATCATTCTTATAAAATCATTAAAAAATATTTTGAACCAAATTCAGATGCCACTAAATGTCAATTATTTTTGGCTTTGTTAAAATTTAGGAGTTTGACCATTGTTAGGATAATTTTAGGCCAGCTTGAGCTCTACCCCCTCTAATTGTAATCTCCCCTTGTCTCGATGCACTGAATGCGCACTTATAATAGAACCATAGCCTGGTAAGAAAATGAAAGAATAAAGCTTGAAATCTGTAAAGGGGACTTGCAAAATAAAGAATGGGTATCAAAAGGAAATTAAGGGGTTAGGAATGTAAAAAGTACCGAGGAAAGGGTATCTCAAGAAGCAAGTGCTCCCTCTACAGAGGCACTCATAGAAATGGATTTAATGACACCATAAGCCATGAAGTAAGTCCAAATTCATAACCACTATCACACTTACTCTTGAAGGGTTTCTTTCTTTCACTATTTCCCTCTAGACCTATCCCTCTACATGGGTCTTTTATTTCAGTGTCTTTGTTGGCACACCTAATAGAGTTGGATGAAGGCCCTCCCATATTCAAACTTGTCAACTCACATGAGGTCCTGGGTTGGTGTGATGCTTGAAGCGGATACCAAGGTGAATTGTTTACATGGCTTATATCTTAAGTAACAACTTACTTTGCATGAATCAAGGACTAATGTCTCTTATGAACATTGGTTTAACTTCTCTTATATTCTTCTTTGTTTTGGATGGCCCTGACATGGTTCTTCAAGGGACGTCCTAGGTTTTCACCTAGGATGTTGTGCCCTTATTACAGAACTTTGGCACGTGTGATGCAAAGCAGTGAGTCACTCAGTGACTTGACAGCTTCTGACATGAGCTCTCACATCTTCAGAACCTTGGATGATGGACAAATGGGCTTGGTTTTGGTAGATTTGGTCATGATGACACACAGATGGGCTAAAAGCCCACATGCGGGTCAGTGTACCCTAGGGTTTATTACTCACTGGATTGAGGATGTTGCAGCAACAGACAACCGGATACCTTGTAGAGACGAGATGCAGCCTCTTCCACCCTGGATGCAGTGCCCTAGACCCTTGACCTTGGCCTCCATTGGATGATGACATCACCTTCTAGGGTTTGATGGAGATAGGGTTTGATGTCCCTTGGGGTGCCATTGATGATGGAGCATGACCATGGATGATGAGAGGCTCCTCTTGCCATGATTTCACCTTGTAGGATGCCACGTGGCCTTGAGAGGCCTTCCTCTAGCCTTGGGAGGCTTGACCTCACCACACATGTGGCATTTATGATGGCAATTTTGCATTTTTATCATTTGCAGAGGCTACTTGAAGGGTCGGCCCCACTTAAATTGTGAATCATTGACATTTTGACTTATTGTGTGGACAAATGCACTAGGTTTTCCTCATATAAAGAGGCTAGCACTTGGGTATTTCATTCATCATGACTTTCCCTCACACTTATGTGGGGTAATACTTCTGAAATTTTCTCTATTTTGATTTCTTTGGCTCTTTCTCTCTCATGCGCTAGTGTTGTGGAGGATTCTTTGTGGATGTTTTGCTCTTTTGGATGATGAATTTCTGTAATTAGGGTTTTGATGCTCTTGATTCTTGAGAGAAGTAATTTCTGCAATTTTATGTCTCTTGTTAATACTAAAGGTTGAATTACTATCTTGTTGCAAGTATTCTTTGTCTTGTTGAAAACCTAAGAGGAAAACATAAGTGTTTTTTTCCCTCACAATTTTTTTATTGTCCAAGTTTGTGAAACATTCTTTGCTAGGGTTAAAAACCTAAGGCCCAAAAGTGCTTTCACTTTAGGGTTTTAATCCTAGACTTTGATCCTTGACTTAAGTGAAGCCAGGAGAAGGGAAAAACGACACCTAGGGCCCAAGTGTGTTTACACCCTGTTATCCCCCACTTTCAGGGATAACTAGGAGATCATGTCTCGAGGCCCATAGGTCCTAGACATGGAGTACCGACAACAGGATTTGCTTCAGCATGGCCCTGGACGGTCCACCTTTTCTCTCTTCCAGCATCTTTATCCTGTCAGCAGCAGCAACAGCCTCCACCACCATCAGCTTGGTCTTGTGTTAGAGAGGGTTCTTACTTCATGAGGTAATTAGTTCAGGTATCATGGTATGTGTCACTTTGATCATCAAAACCACTGAATGTATGCATCCGATTCCTTTTGTTTCTAACAAATGCTTGGATCTTACACTTGCCCACTTGACCATGCTTTGGGGATTGACAGGGTGTCTTAGTAAGCCTGTGTCTGTTGGTTTTGGTTAGCCACTGGGGTTGTCTTTGAGAAGCCATCATCCGCTCCCTTCACAGTTTCACTTTTCCATCTTGTTTCCCGCTCACCTGTCCCATTCCACTTGTCCGGGCACTAGGTTGACTTTTTTTAGGGTTGCACCTTATCTAGTGGGAAGAAGGGGCTAAAGGTCCAGAAGGTAAAAGCAAGCTGGTAAAAGATAAAAGCCTAAGAATAAAACCTCGAGATGCTTCGCCCAGGGATCCCCGAGAAATCAATAAAAGGCTTCTCAACAAGAAACAAGAGGGACCCTAAAAAAAATAATAATAATAAAACAAGACCTAACCAGAGGATAGGGGGTCTCATCACGAGCCAGCCTATTAGGTCCATGGGTACCTAGCAGTATGACATTTCCATTAGCTGGTTACCACGCCATGGCAGTGACCTTTGGTTGCATGGCCAAGGGAAAGGGGGTCTCATCACGAGCGAGCCTTCTCATTTCTATGGAAGTACTTGTGGGTAACACTGTCACCATTGGTCACCACGCCAGGGCAGTGTCCCCTGATTATCTCTTGAGAAAAAAGAAAGAAAAAGGCAATACAGAAAAAATGAAATAACAAAAATAATAAAAGGCATGAATGGGCTTGGAAAGAATTGCATCCATGACAGGTACAACTCGCCTTCTACAAAGGCACCCATAGGTAACACATTGCATCCTCGGCCTGCACCCATCTGCTTGGACATCCCTTGACCACTTCATCCACTTACATGGCTTGCAAGAGGTCTCTTCCAGGAGCTTCCCTTATTCAGTGGACACTAGCCCAATAGGATGCCTTGCCCTTTTCCCAGGCTTGTATAGTAGGTTTGTGTAACGTCTTTGAGCTATTGATTGATCTATTAGGGGTTTTATGCATATGTTTATTAATATTGATGATGAAATGTGATTGACATTGCTATGATCCCTGTGACTGATGAGCCCATGGAGGGCGTAGCCTTTGATGTGCAGGACCATGCCCGACGAACAGGTACCATCTTGGACCGGTACACATGCAGAGATGATCAGTTTGGACCTCCATGGGGCTGAAGAGCCCATCAGGTGGATGTTGAGACCCCATTAGGGGGAGATACAGGATAGAGATGGATCCGGAGCTTTGCACCAGAGGAGAAGAGGATGTTCCACCAGAGGCACCTCGATAGAGCTTGACCTAGGGGGATGACCCTCTCTCAGTGGAACGTTGGCCTTGGGAGGCCTAGGACGTCACCACCTTGACCATGACATCACCCAGCATCATGGACACCTTTGGAGGCAGATTAGGCAGCGGTGGCACATGTGGCAGGTTGGAGAAGCCTAATGAGGGCTAACGTTTTTCTCCAGGACACCCCATCTGCCCTACAAGGGGATAACGTCTCCCCTGTAGGGGATTTTACTCTCTTTTCAGCTTGATTTATGATTTAATTTGACAATTTAATGTAAAACAGTATGATTTTGGTACTTTGGCCTTGTCGTCCTTTTACATGACCTAAAAAGTAAAATTAGGTCATGATATTGTATAAATGGAGGATTTTCTCCTTCATTTTTTCATCACTACTCATTCACTCCATAAGGAGGTCTGAAATTTGCGCCCTCTCTTGGGTATTTGGCTGATTTAGTGAGGCGCACTTGTTGAAGGAAGATATTTTTGGCATCTCTTGGTGGAAGGTGTTACAACTAGGGTTTGCATGCTATTTCATGGTGATATGTAAGTGTTTTTTCTGCAAAACTTCTTAAATGAATGGTTTTAGTCTTATTTTCTTGCATATGTTTATAATTTGCTGAATAAAACCCTAGGTGACAAACACACAAGTAGGTCCTTGTCTCATGTCCCCATTAAGAGAAATTTTCAGCCATTGAGAAAGAAAAAGAGAGCCTAGCCGTAGCTACACTTCTTCTTCTTCCTCCCTTTTGCTAGTCGTACCATCTAGAGCTCAAGAGGAAGAAAACGTCCCAGGCCTAGGTTATCTACACTTAGGGCCATTTTTCTTTTAGGGTTTGATGAAAGAGCCTTATTGTAGCAACACTCTCCCTCATTAGACTTTCTTGTCTTGATTTTGTGCTTCATTGAGCTAGTCATTTGCCATCTAAGGAAGGAGGAGAGAGCACGAGGCCTTGCCATAGCAACACCGGAGTGAGCCTCTCTCCCCTAGGGTTTTGTTTTTGAGGCCCTGCCATAGCAACACTTCAAAACTCTTCCCTCTAGTCCTTATTCGTCCTCCTTCAACCCTTGCGTCCTCCACTAAATTGACTCCATTTTACCCTAAAGGCATTGATCTAAAGTCCTCCAGCGTTGAAGTGAATTTGATCACAACACTCTCAAAACCTTGAATTTAAAACCCTAATTTCATTAACCCTGGCCTAGACTAACCTACTAACCCTAAGTGCTGACGTCATCCTTGGCTATTACATCATTGATGTAGCAACATTTTGTCTTTTGAGCAATTAAATGGTGATCTAAGGCATTTATTAGATGATGTGTTGATTGATTACATTGAATGCCATATTGTCCTAATATTTATTAATGAAGTGACATTACTTGCATTGTTATATGTATAAACATTGACTTCGTCAATATTTACTGCCATATTGCTTATATATTTATTAGATAGTTTTATGAAGTACTAACCCATTGAGTAGCTTGCACATATTAGTTCGTTGTTGCTTTGTTCCAGGCAGGTATACTTCTTTGGGGGTTTTACTTCTTAAATTGGCCTTTGGTCAGACTATCTGTTTGGGTGGTGACTTTTGAAGGGGGAAAATCTTATCATTATCTTATTAGCCTCTTGCCTCTTCAAAACCCCAGGTCACCGGGGACGTCTCCCCTGGGCCTAACCTCCCTAAAGAGAAAGAGCCATCCCATTTTGGTGACATTGGGTGGGATTGGTTCCTGTTACGCCAGTTTGGCCTTCTATCTTATAGCCTTTTATCCTAGCTACAAACTGCGCGATAACACACCCTAGGTACCTTGTTCTTAAAGTCTAAAGCATAAGGCCCAAGTGTGTTTGCACCTTAGGTTTTAGACCTTACCTCTCTCGTTCCATCTAGATCAACCTTCAAGCTAATGCATTTGAGACTCCATAAGCCCTAGAGGGAAACGACACTAATCTAGAAGTGTTCTTGCGGTTGAAGTAGCTATTAAAATAAAATTTCTCGCTCTCTCAAACATCTAACTAACATTTATAACCCTAACCCTAGAAAACTATCAAAATTTATTGTTGTTGTTATAAAAGTTTGCTACAGCCACTGAAAATTGTCTTAATTTGCTGCATACACTCATTTATAAGTGGCTTAACTTGCTCAGAAATGACTTCTAGCAATTGGATACTTTTACAGTTGTTAAATGCTTACTTTCATGGTGAATTGCTACATTTCTGAGCACTTTTATTTGTTGTTGTTGCAAAGTATTAATTGTTGCTATAAAACTAGTGTATTGTTGTAATTTACAACAACCATAGCAATTATTTATTGTCTAGTGTCTAAAGGATCATTATTGCATCTATTAGCTTGGTAATTGTCTATATATGATGCAAATTGTTTATTGTCTTGTATAGGTACAACAATTACCTTGCAACCTCTCATTTTCTTTCCTATACCTAGACCTAACTAACAAGTGACCAAGATAGGAGGTTGTAGTCTTGGCTAATCTTGTTATTTTATCTCTTGAGGTCATCAGAGAAGCCTCCCTTGTGGTGGACCTCTTCCATCATTAAAACAAGGGAAGTCTCTACTTAGGTGACAGTGGTAGATTCTTCCATAGTTACACAAGATTTGGGGATCTTGTGGAGGGATTTGCACAAGTACAAATCCTATGATAACACAATGGAATGGCATTATTGAGAAAGTGCATCCATGTGAGCGATGGGTATGAATTGGGGAGGAAGGAGGTTGACTTGCAAAGATTTAAATATGTCGCATGTTATATTGACGGAGAGCATGAAAGAAAAAAGATACAATTGGTGACAGGTAGGAGTACGTGACTTCATCAAGGACTTATTCAAAAAGATCCAAAAATATGTTCAGCATGTCCATGTGGCACGATGGCAGGACGAACATTTTCGAATATGCAAAGATACATTTCTCGTTGGTACTATCTTATTAGTGGTTGATTTTGATGATAACTACACCCTTCAACTGCAAAATGAGATTCAAAGCCAATATTATCACTCAGAGTAGGTCAACATAATGGTCCATATCACATATAGGCATGGGCTAGATAGTAACAAAGAAAACATATTTATATTGGAGTATCACTTCTACATAAGTGACGATCGGTACCATGACTTAGCCTAGTACAACATTGTTTTTTCATTTGTTTTACAATCACTTGAAGGAAAAGGACATACAAATGGATCAATATTGGATTTGTTCAAATGGTTGCAGCCAGTTCAAAAATGCTTGTGTATTTCAATGGTTGCTTTTGTTGCACAAAAAACTCAAGGTACCACATATTTTGAACTATTTCGAGTTTGGGCACGAGAAATGGGAGCATGATGGAGCAGGCACATGCATCAAAACAACGTTACACAGGCAAGAAATGAAGTTCACAACTAGTTCCCTCATTCGAGATGCAAAATCATTGTTGAATGATGTTCTTCTGTAATGGAAGAGGGAACAAGAAACCATGAAGACCAATCAACCAGGAAAGGACATGTACATAGATATTTTTGGAAGGTGGTCGATGTAGATCGATCACAATGGTATGAATGCAAAACAATCTAGAGAACTCGTGGATTCCATTCAGTTTGAACATCAGTCAATGCAGTAGTTGAAATAGGGACGAGGAAACTCTCTTGTTTCTGTGGTCCATGTAGTAGTTATGAATTGGATGATTTTGAATCCACAAACTATGTTGATAGATGAGATCATGTATCACTCCCCATTGGTCAACGTATAACTATGATATTTTCTTAGTTGGAGGAGGACCAATCAAATTTTCAATAGATTATGATCATGTCTCAAATCTCGTACAACCAGGTTTGGTGAATATTCTATTAATTTTGAATAACTAGCATGAATGTTGTATGCTTTGGTTATTTAGTGGACTCATGTGTTGGCACTCCTTTTTTTACAAGGCACATATACACAGTGGTTTCCCCAAAAGGTAATGAATGAGGCACTGAATATTGATTGTCATGTTGCTTATAGAAAAAGAAGACCCTCATCCTCTCAGTAATAGACTCCGAAGGAATTGAATTTTCAATTGGGTCGATGGTTATTAAAGGAGAATATCTGACACAGGATGAAAGAACACGGAAGAAAGGTGGTTATGTATTTCAATATTATAGACCAGGTGAAGCTATATACCACTTTGGTGAAGTTTATAGACCATGACCTAGACCCATAATTTTTAAACTCGGACTCGGACATCGACTATATCACCTATCAACTCAGACATTGACTCGATCACCTATCAATTTGGACATCGACTCAGACTTGGATTGAATCAGACTGATATGATTTCAGTGACTCGATTCACGAAAAATACATTAAATAATTAAATTTTAATGAAAAAAATTATTTTAAAGTTTTCAAACCATGATTCCAAACCATTAGAGAAAAAATATGCAAAGTTTTCTCATCTATATCCATGTAAGGGTGTATATATCAAAATGGCACTGAGTGTAAAACATTTCAGCAGTAAAATACATAATCAATGAGGGTTGGTTCAAAAAAAGGATGGATCTTTTAGATGTCCATGCCCAATGGTAAGGTTTCCAATCATTTTTTCTTCCAAACAATTATAAGGTTTCCATTCTTTTAAACCTTTCAATGATTTAGGATTTAGTCAAGATTATTCTAATACTAGATCATTTACTCAAGTAAATGTTAGCAAAGTCTGAAATTTAAATGCTTGAGTATTCTCCTTGAAAGTCGACTTGGTAATTTGAGGATTTACTCTAATATTGGAGGGAAGTCAACTTGCTCATTTGTGCCATAAGGTTTATTTCTTGTTTAATTTTACACACATGGTACTAAACCCTCAAACAAACTAATTCGTTGGATTTACTTAGTCCTTGGTTTAAAATTCATTTTTTGGTGAAAATCTAAGTTTATTTGAAGGGATTTAACTAAACCACTTCAGATTTGATGCATGTATGTCTAGATATCATTTTCACAAAGCATAAATCTGTGGTTAATGGTTAACCTCTATTTGGACAGCATAAAACCAAAGTCACAAATGGTAGCACTTAAACTTTTATAATGCATAATGGTTGTATCTTTCACTATGGTGCTCCTTTGTTTCACACAACCCATTATATTTACATGCCTCTAGTTATGGTTCAGTGTTGCACATCTAATACATATTGAAGTAGGATTTGGGTTTAACTCTGAATTCTAGAATATATACAACAACACGCTACAACACTACCATCAATTTTAGAATTTGAGTTTTCAATTTGATAAGTAGATGTTTTGATCATAACCTAATAACTAATGGTACATCTAATATGTTTAATGACCTCGGACAACTTTCTATGCTAAATCTTGTTTATTGTGGTATCTTGATAAGTGAGTGAACAATGCTATGAATAGTGCCTTGCCTTGACTTAGACCTGGACCATGACCTAGACCTAGACCATGACCTAGAGCTAGAGCCAGGGTTACCGGAAGCTTCCCCTCCCCCCGCTTCAAAGCCTCGAAGCTCGATCCGGGCAGGTGCATCCTAGAAGCTCCCTTTGAAGCGCAACTCAGTTTTTAGGAAGCGCGCTTCGGTCCCCAAAATCGCGCTCCCTGCCATTTCGGAAGCATCTCCCTCCGAAGCGCGCTTCACGCACGCTTCAGAGGAAAAGACGCACGCTTCCGAGGGGACCCGCATCTTCAAGCAAAAAATCATTTTTTTTTAATTTTTTGAGTTAGGGTGGGGTTAGGGTCGGGCGTAGCTTAGGCTTAGGGTTGAGGGAAAATAAGGAGGAGAATAAAGGAGCTCTTTCCCCTC
>ML801574.1:211578-241860 GCA_009831015.1 Picea engelmannii
TGCCACTGGGTGAGGACCTTCCACCAACTGAAGAAGATGAAAAGGGAGAAGATGCATCAGGTTGAACCTTTTGTTTTTTAGTATTCATTCTTTGTGCAACCTCCTCTATCTTGATGTAGTTTTCTCTTTGTTCCTGTGTTATCATAGGGCAAATTGCAATACCAATGGACCCTCTGTTATCATCATTGTTTAATACCCCACAAATATGCCTCCTCACACGGGTGTATGAACCGCTATAAGGTTTTCCTGGCCGACAACAATGTGGGCATAAAAAATTAGTGGTTCCACCACCTCTACCCTCCTCAAGTTTTGTGACATACCTCCACAAGGGGGTTAACGAAGCTTTGCCACTATCAACTTCATTATCATCCTCTTCACCACCCTCCTCTTCTTCATTCATTGGGTAGTCTGGGTCACTATGAGAATGACCACTATCATCTTCTTCATTCACATGCCTATTCCCAAAGTTCAACACCATGAGAACCAAAAATGCAAGGAAAAACCACAAGAAAATCATTTTCTTCAAGTTTTAGATGAACAATCTGCAATAGAATGAGGAGGAAGGAGGAATTGGAAAATGTAGGAGAAGACAAAAATACAATAATAAACAAGACATTTTGTGAACAATATTCAAAATTTCAATAAGAATACACATTGGGCATACCTATTTTGATGAATCTCCAATGATTTGCAAGTAGATGGAACCCCTTTTTGTCTCCTCCAATCTCTCACAAATCCTCTTCAAGCTCTCCAACTTTGCTCCAACACCAACACCAAGCCAACACCAAGAGCTCCTTCCCTCTCCACTCCAACTCAAAGATGAAACAATGAGGAAGAAGAGGGAGAGATTGTGCTTTATCCAGTGTTACCAACATCTCGATAATATCTCGATGTTGGAAATATTATCTTCAAAATCAAGGTCGATGATATTTTTCGGTATTTTCATTCTTACAACATTGTTTTTCATTCTTACGACATTTTCCGATATTTTCCGATATTTTGCCCGTGTTGCCGATATTTTTGTTTTCAGACCCTCAGCGATATTTTGCCGATGTTGATATTTTCAAAAACGGCTTTATCTCCCCTCTCTAACCCTAAAAATGCCCTAGGGCCCACGCACAAAGCCAAAAAATTAAAAAAGAAAAAACAAAAAAAACAAAAAAAATTCACTTTTTCGGGCCAAAATCCGAGGAGCGCCCGTGTGGGTTTGGGAACGCTCCGGCAGCGCGGTTCCAGGGGTAAGGGAGCGAGTGTTGTAGGTTAGGGAGCGTGGGGGGGAGTGTACCGGCAGCGAGCAGGAGCGTAGAGGTTCGGGCATTGGCAGGGAGCGTAAATAAGAGGTCGGGAGCGCGGTTCGGGAGGGCCGGAGCACAGGAGGGAGCGCGGTTCCAGGACGCTCCCGCTCGGAGCACGCTTCGGGGGTCTGGACCGGGGGGGGGACGCTTCGGCAACCAGGCTTACAATAATTAAAGTGAATTCTAAGGTTATTTTTTCTATTAATCATACAGTCACTTTATAACCTTATTTTAATTAACTAATGTCACTTTAGGATTTAGCTTTAATGAGCTAGTGACATCAATTAATCTTCATAGTCTCCCTTTTCCCACTAATTATAGCCTATGGGGAGAGTGTATAGGCTAATCCGTCATCCTCTGTGTAGTCATTTGGAAAGGGACATTACACGAGGTCACAAGGAAATCCTCCCTTGTGTTGGATCCCCACCCAACACTAAAACGAGGGAAGTATTTGTCTAGGTGACAGTGATAACTACTTCCAATTGTTACGCAAGATTGGTATCTTGTGAAGGGCTTTGCACAAGTACAAATCTTGTGATAACAGGATTCATAAAAAATGAGGGGTAACACTCCCATTTACCATTTTTCATGAAACTTTATTGTCAAGCTACTGCAGGTAGATAGATCTATTTTCATTCAGTTTTTTGTATAGAGTTTGAACCCTATCACTTTCAACTTTCTTGGTTTTATATGGCACTTCGCTATCACACAAAAACACCTCTGCAACCTTGCTGTGAAGGCTGTGACATGCCTTTGATTGTCACCTCTTTCCTTCTGGTGTCTGTATTAGAAAGATACTTCTTTCCAAAAGGCATACCAGTTGTTTTGACTACTTTGTGACAGATGACACCTCCCCAAGTGACATTATAATGGAGTAAGTTGTGCAGTTCAGTCTTAAATAAGCATAATTGCTAGCACAATGTAAACATATAATTAAATGGAATTCGATTTCATTCATAGATTGCATTTTGGACATCCAGATTCCAAAATGACCAAAACATCCAATGTATCTCTTGTTCCAACTGGATAGTTTAACACCACAAATTGTAGTGACTGTAATTTCCTATTTGGTGGCACTTTTGGCCTTGTCATCCCAGGAAGCATGGTGTACACTTTTCAACATTGATCATGGATCCCCTCATAAGCTCTTCTTTGATTTCAGTTGTTAAATCTCCTCTGTAATTAGTAGATATTGCTATGGGAATCTGAACTATGTGATCATTATCTCACTTGAAATTCACACCATGTTCTTGATGTTATGTTGCCTTTTTGTGCCTGCCTAGCACAATTTTAGTGACTTTATCTGCTGCTACCATGCTGTGATATGGTTGAATTCTTTAATTGGAGTTCTTGAGGTTCCAAAAAAGTCTAATCCCTAGAGTCTAATGTGAGTCGTAACAAATACAGTTTGTATTGGTGAGTGTCTTTTATGATTTGCCTTCTAACCCTGCCACATGTTAACTTCTTTGCCAACATATAAGGATTTTCAAATACGTTTGTCAACCACATTGTTTCTAATATCTTTTCTGTTGCTGCTTCACTTGCAATATTCACTTCTAATAGCCCCTTCTTGGCTTCCATCACAGTCATTGGTATTTCATGGGATAGGATATACCATCTTGGGAAAATTTTGAGGAGGGATTTTGTTTATAGATGAGTATTTTGCTGGAAAAAAGGATATTTAGCATGTTAGGGTGTATTATAGAAGAATTAGTCAGATTGTCTACTAAAGTCTAAAATGTAAAGGTTTTCCTTGTTAAAGTTATTTTTATTATGATGATTCAAGATGCTTCATGAAGTGTAAGTGTTCCATTCCCAGTTGTTTGGAAAGTAATTCCCATTTTTTGCAAGGCAGGTGGATTTGGTTACAGAGACTGACAAGGCATGTGAGGAGATAATTTTCCAACATCTAAAACAAATATACCCAGATCATCAGGTACATGGTCAATATTTTAAGGTCTTTTATTGTCTTTCTGTTCTCTCACTGAAGGTAGAAAATTTGGTTTTCTGTGCAGTTCATAGGCGAAGAAACTTCTGCAGTCTGTGGAACTGCTGATTTGACCAATGAACCAACTTGGATAATTGACCCCCTGGATGGAACAACAAATTTTGTTCACAGGTCTGAACTTACTGATGTATTGGATTTTAGAGCATCTGTTTACCTTGTGATGTCCAAATGCAGGTTTTTCCCCACTGAGTTATTGTATGTGATATATATTGCCGTCCCATTGGCTATATTTTGGTCATCTTGGGACATTAATATAATTTCTTTCTTCTGTAATTTCTTCCTTTTAGTTGGAAATAGGTGGATAACTTTACAAAATTAAAAAGCAAAGTGATTCAAGAGAAGAGTTATTATTTAATGCTATTCTTATTTATCTTCTGGACTTTCCTCTTATAGCTGTAATGATTTAATTTTAAAGGTTGATATTTTAAGGAAAATTTTTAGCTTACAAGGTTTGGCTGGCAGGTTTCCTTTTGTGTGTGTGTCAATTGGACTTACCATTGGAAAAATTCCCGCTGTCGGTGTTGTATACAATCCGATACTCGGTGAGGTGAGAATGTTTCTCACTCTGTCAAAACTTGTATGCATGAACATTTAGCTTTAGTTTCTTGATCTTATCATGCAAGTGTTCTAAAAACTCTACTTGAGCATATTTGGCTTTCCTAGTGAATAATTGTTTTAACGCACATATTATTTTATTAAACAACAATGCTTCATCATGCAATGAATCAAGCTTTGATATGGATTATCATTTTCTAGACAAAATTCTTAAATCCTATGAACTTTGAAAGTATATTTTCCTTGAAGTATAGAAGGTTTTTTAATTTTTTTTTCAAATTTCATGTTTTGAAAACTTAAAAGAAGGACATGTTCAATGATTTCTTTTCTAATATTGAAAATAACAATCTATTGCAAATTGTCCTAGATATGACCAAATCAGTCTTCAGCATTCAATGCATCAATTTCATCACTGGGAGCTGAATGCATTGTTGAACTTTCCACACAAGCATGTAGGAAGATTTTTGAAGGAGTTGTAAATACAGGAAAAATCTTCTTTCTAGCATAGGTAGAGAAAGGTTTTATGTTAGAATGTAGCAAGATATATTTTAGGTTTGTTGTAGAGTGTAGGTCTTGGATTTCCAGAGATCGTTGAGGTTCTCATGCACTCTACGGTAAGCATATGTCCCATGCTGGAGCCAGATGTTACCACCTTACATCTAGGGGTAACTAGAGGAGATTTTTCTCGCATGATCCACATCACAGACAATAGTTCTGATGATAACATTCAGGATTCTCCACAAACAGTTTCCTACAAATGCCTCCCACTTTATGCTCAGCATGCTCACATCAAATGATATGGTGCATGACACACATGAGGTACCTTGTTTTAATGCTTCATATTTAGTGTTAATGCTCAATGTATTTGACATGAAAATAGTGACCATGGGTTGAATCAGATAATGGATTATGATGCTTTGAATTTATACCTTTATCCTTGTTTCACCTTGGTGGTCATCATCATCTCCTAGTCAATTGTTGTAACTCTTGGTTAGAGTTGTACTATTAGGGGGCCTTGATAGGGGAAATGTGTCCATATCCCAATCCATATGTAACATGCTCCATCTTTCCCATTTCTGTTTTCCCTTCTTTTGGGTTGGTCGTCATATGTCACCCATATAAGTTCATGCTTCATAATCCCATGAGAAGGAATCAGAATTCTCCAGGTTGATGCATCTTGATATAAAAAATATATATATAAAGAGAAAATGCTAAAATCAAGTTGCAAAGCAAAACAAAGAAGAAAGAAAAAAAAAGTCAAGAAACAAGAAAGAATAAAGAAGGATGAGCTTTGCCCCCTTGCTAAGAGGCCTGTTATTGCACAATCTATACTTGCCCAAAGCCTAAAGGCAAGTAGGCCTAGATTGGCGTAACATGGAGGTGGCCCGGTCACTGTCACCTCAACAGGGTACCTCTTTCTCTTTAGGAGGAGGAGAAAACCTCACTCCAAGGGGGACATCTCTGGACCTAGTTGGTTGATGAAGGGTAAAAGACCAGGTAAAACCCACCCCTCTCTCTAGGTCACTCAAGGAAAGAAGTCACCTGGTAAAGTTCAAGGGAGTAAATGGAAATGAATGGTACCTGCGCTTTACCAATGAAACATCAACGATCAAACGTTAGCAATAACAATGATTTCAATAATTATGATTAGTGACTTCTTAGATGAATTATGTGCTACTAAAACAAGTTATATAAAACAAAGAAAAAATTATGGTAGCAACAATGTATCCGTAAATTGCAAATTATGATGACAAAAATGGTATAAAGACTTTGCAATTTGATAGTACTTTGTCACTTACAATTTCAAGATTAAAACAAGTCAATAAGTGACTTCAATGGGCTGTCAAAACACTTGTAACAGCAGTAAAATAAATAATGATGACAACAGAAAAACCACTCCAGAAAAGTACTAAAGTTAGGCAATTAAACAACTATTTCAACACTTATTGATCATAGCTTGCCTAGTAAAAGTTCTGGGTGATCTATCAATCAACAAATGAGTTTAAGAGGCTGTCAAAAGTGACTGCAACAGAAGAAAATTAATAATGATGACAGCAACAAACAAGCTTCAAAAATGTACTTTGCTGAGGCAATTGAACATACACTTTCGCGTTAATTGATAATAGCTTGCCTAGTACAAATTCTGGGCAGTTTATAAGACAATTAGCATGTTGATATTGGCTTCAAATAATGGTTGTAACAGATGTTACAACAGTAGCAAATTAGCTATTAGTATTTCTAGACTAGGTTAGCAAGTTAGTTCATGTTAGTAGGAGCTTCAAGGAAGAGAGTTTGAAAGTTGTTTTGATCAACCTTCCAACAAAAGAGAGACAAGAGACTAGTGCCTTTAGCGTTTATGGAGTCAATTATATTAGCATATTAACTTGGAGAGACAACAATGATTATACTTGTCTAAAAGATAACAAGGTGGAAGTTTGAGAAGTAGTACCTTAAGTTCTCAAGCACCAAGCCTCAAAGAGAAGGTTCAACTAGGGTGTAGGCACTTCTAGGCCCTCGTGATTTCTCCTAACCTTAGACTCTTGAAAAATATTTAATGAAATAAGAACTAGACAAAGCTTCTAAAGTGCTAGTACTTTAGGGCTCTAGAAATTTGTCTAGACAAGATCTTCTTAAGCAAAACTAGCAAAATAAAGAGAAAGAAAGAAGCACCTTATGTTTCTTACTCCTATGGTTTCAAGCAAGCAATTTCATAATCTTACATATGAACAAGTAAAATACCATAAACATTTATCATGAAATGAAAATTGCAGATTTAATTACTTCACCAAGAATAATCAAGCACAAAAACCCTAGATTTGCCAAAATTTCACCAAGAAATGATCCAAAATGCATCCAAAATAGCCTCCAAGCAAGTGTGCCTTGGTAATTTCAGCCAATAACCCCTTCAGAGAGAAAATTTCAGTCCTTCCTTTTGTGAGAGGTGAGTTATGATAAAAATGAATGTCACTTTTTGTTTATTTATACAAAAATTTGACCTTTATTAAGTTTTAGGTAAAAAACGACAGGCTGACTTGGCCAATTTCTTACAAAATTAAATTCTTAACAAAATAAAATAAATTTGCATGTAAAGACCCTCCTAAGGGTGACATCATGCCCTTCTAGGGTGACATTGGACCTCTATCATGTAACGTTGGGCTTAGGGAGTGAAACGTTGGGCCTCCAAAGGCCAAAACCCTACCCACACGTGCCAATAACCTCAACATTACCCCCAAGGTGACAACCACTGCATGTAGAAACGTCTAGGGCTGCATGGGTGACGTCCAAGGCCACCAAAGGAAAACATTAAATTGGGAAAGGCATAGCCGGCTGGGTCTAGGTCCACCAAAGTGCCTCCAAAGGAAACATCCTTCTTCTTCCTGGTAGAACCCCTTCATCCTCATCCTGCTCCTTGGTTGGGGTTTCAACATCCATAAAATGGGCTTTGAGCCCTCATGAAGGTCCGATCTAGTCATCTCTCCATGTACTTGTTCATCGGGCAAGGTCCTGCAAAGACAACAAGTACGCCCTCCAGGGGTCCATAAGTCACATGCATCATAATATGTAAATCACATCAAATAATTAAAACGCCCAAACATGTGCATTAATTGTCCCTAAACCCAAACAAATGCTCAAAACGTTATGCAACTTGACAAGTCTAGGGTTTGGAATGGTCTCAGGGTGCCTTATTGGGCCAGTCTCCCTTAAGTCAAGGTCGTTTCCCCAGTGGAGCTTGATCTAAATCATGCAAGCGTATGAGGTGGTGAGGGGAAAACCTTTGGGAATGGGGTTTATGTGATAGAAGGGAAATGTAACACTCACCTATGGGTGCCTTTGTTGAGGGTGAGTTGCAGCTTTTCATGGATGAAAATGTTTCCAAGCCCATTGATTGCCATTTATTCTTTTTATCTTTTCTTTCTTCTTTTAGCTTTCTTTCTTCATGCTGAAAGGAAAGAGTTGATGGTCACCGCCCTGTCTTGGTGACCAGCTAGTGGCAGTGTTACCCACAAACATTTCACAGAAATGAAAAGGTTGGCTCGGGAGGAGGCCCCCTTTCTCTTGGCCATGCAACCAAGAGCCACTACCCTGGCTTGGTGACCAGTTGGGTGGTAGTGTCATACCACTACATGTTCATGGTCATGATAGGCCAGCTCATGATGAGACCTCCTATCCACCAACAAATGCCTTGAGTGTTTTATTCATATGTGGGTTCCCTTTCTCGCTGAGAAGCGTTTCAGTTCTTTCTCGGGGATCCCTGGGCGAAGCATCTCGAAGGTTTGAATTAGGCTCTTAACTTTTTCCAGCTACATTTCCCCCTGGGCCTTTAGCCCCTTCTTCCCATGAGGTAAGGTACAACCCTTTTCAAGTGGATCCTTCCCCAATGCCCAAAAATGTGGATAGATGGAGGGGATAAAGATGGAAAATGGTAAGTATGGAGGGAACGATCGATGCCTCTTCAGAGATCCACTAGGTAACAACCTATCCTAAAGGGAAACCAACTTACTAGGGCACCATGTGACCCTCGCAAGTTTGAACAAGGCAAAGAGCATAAAGTCAAGCAAATGCTATGAAATCCAGAAAGATTCAATGCAACATGTTTAAACTTTTTAAAAATACAAGCGATACATACCATGATACCCGGACTTATTACCTCATGGAGCAAGTCTCATTGCCATTTCAGGACCAGGCTGGTGTGATGGATACTGTTGTCGATGGTATGTGGGATCTGTTGCGGAAAAAAGGGTCCCTTCGGGGCCATGCTCAAGTCGTACGACTCTCGACACTCCATGTCTAGGACCTGTGGGCCTCAAGACATGATCTCCTTAGTTACCCCTAAGTTTGGGGGTAACATCTAGCTCCAACTTGGGGACATGTGATGATTGTCGAGCACATGAGAACCTTAGCATCTCTAGTGTGACATGTTCCTGCTAAGACTCAACATACGATGTTAGTAATACTTGGGGTGGTGTTGTCACCCCTTGTTCATACATGATGCAAAACTTTAAAATGGAATCAACTATCTAATCTAAAACATAATCATGAAAATACATATATACAAGCGAGGAAAACAATATGAAAAATGAAAATAAAACTATGCTAATATACAATGCAACGGTATATACAATGAATGCAAATGCCTACCTACCCTACCTCACCTATACTTACCTGTCAAATGCTAGGTATAGGCATATAACCATTACAACCACGTTAGCAATGTATCATAACACCTACCTCTATGTTTCATCATAAGCTAAAACAATGATAAGTTAAGCACAAAATAAACATGAGTTAGATCATGCATTATATCATAGGAAGTCGTAAAGTCTAGCTCATGGAGGCGGGAGGGAGGTACAAAATCATGCCAAGTCACCCTTCCAAAAAAGTGATCAATCCATCTCAGAAACAGATCGTGAGAGGGCAAGGACTCAAAAGGCTGGCTCAAATTGTCTGAGGGTTGACTACCTTGGAGGTCATCACTCCCTAGTGTCTGAGAAGGGATTAACAACAACTTAGAGGGCAACTGACAACTTCTCAAGGGAAAGCTAAAAGACTGAGATAATAAACTTCTTAAGGCATTCAACCTCCCCTTAAATTCTAACGGAAATTTTTTCCCTAAAGAAAACTTGAAACAAGAGACATGTTCCCCAACTGCATCCTTAGTGACATAGTGAGATAAAGAAATCAGAGGGATATGGACAACCTTGTCACAAGTATCCTGCTTTAGGCAAGCAACATCCTCACCTTTATCAAAATTTGAGCACATCCGTGATTGAGAATCTTCTTCATAGAATAAATCCAAGTGCTCAAAGAAATACTCATCAAAATCCTCAAGGTATGACCGAAAATCATCAGGAGAACATTGCACTGAGTCATCCTTGGGTGCTTGGAAAACTTTTGTAATTATATCATCATCTTGTTGCCAAACATCAAAATTATTAGGAACATCATATGGTTGTTGTAAAGGCAACATTCGAAGATTGTTGGGATTTGGGTACCTTGGAAAGTGGTCCCCATGTGCTTATGAGTCTCTAAGAACAAAGGGGAAAGAATATTACCCTTGTACTTTACTTTATGATTCTAATTTCACTTTGACTTAGTAGATTTAAGTCAAAAGTGAAATATGTCACTTAAGCATTAAAGTGACAATTAATTCACAATGCGGGTGAATTAATAGACATAAAGCAACTAAGGAAAGTGGGTTTCCTTAGTGAGATTTTTGGATGAGATCTCACCCATTGATTAGACTTGGCTAGATTGGATCTAGGCCATTGATCTTTTAGGGCTTGGCCAAAGGAGGCTAAAGGAGGGTAAAGTGTATTATTGAGATTCATTCTTCACTTGTGAGTTTTGGAGAAGAGGAGAGGGTGCATTTCTCAAGGAGGGAGAGGGCGCACTTGATGAGGGTTTGAGAGAAACCCTTGAGAGCTTGAGGAGGAAGCTCTTGTTACTTTGAGCTTGCATGGAGAGCATATCCATGGAGTCTTAGCTTCTATTTCTTGGAGGGAGCATGCTATATGGAGGAGGGGCGCATCTACTAGGAGGAGGGCGCATTTATTTCCTTCATTTGCTCACCAGGAGAGGAGGACTTGTCACCTTAAGATGAGATCTGTTGCATAGGGAGAGGAGAGCTAGGGCACATGCTTCTATGGAGAGAGGCATACAATTTCTGGCTTTGTTATTTTATGGTGATCATTTCTGCTAGGAGGAGGGCTCACCTGTGGAGAGGGTTGACAACTACTTGGTAGCAGATCTGGTTGGAGGAATCCAGTTCTGACAGTTTCAGTGGAGAGGCAGCACAGAAGAGCACATTCCTGTGGAGGGATTTCTTCATTGGGTCAAAGAGGAGCTAGAGCTCTTCACTTCAGTGCAGAGAGCAACAAAGGGAGAGGGCGCACCTGAGCTTGGGCACATCTCTCTCTGGATCTTGTGGCAAGGCTTGTGAGGAGCTTGCTATGTATACAGGTTCCATTGTATTGTATTACTTGTTGTATCTCTTTCTTTGATCATTATTATATAAACATATATCCCAAACTGGTTTTCCCCGGGGAGGTTTTATCCAGGGTCATGTTGACCAAAACTACCTGTGTCAAATTTATGCATGCTTAGAAGTGTAGATCAGCATTTTAAAGTTAAAGATTTAGAGGAAGTGTTATGTGTTTTAAGTTATATTGCATGTACTAACATTGAGATAAGAAAACACTTGCAAGGGCACCTTAAAAGAGCACTTAACTTTCAAAACATTGAGCAGAATGTTGGATGACTGTTTGTTGTCCTAAAACAACAAAAGAATACAAACATACAGTTGAAACTTAGAGCCATACTAAGGTCAAGGACAGACCTTAGGTGGCAGCCTCATAGGACCTCAGGAAAATCTACATGGTATCAGAGCCAAAGGTGGCTTATACTTGCTGATTATGGAGCACTTTTGTGGGCAGTTTGGAGAAGTTTTATATCAGATTTGTTGGCTGTTTTGGACAACAAGTTTTCAGTCCAAAACAGTGGGTAAACTTTATATCCGAAGGTACCTCTCATTCATTGCCAGTTGGACAACTCAGGGCAGTTTTTGGATAGCTAGTTTACAGTGTTTGTGGATAGTTGTGGGCACATTTGTTGGGCTGATTTTTGACACTTGTGGACAGCCTCTTTTCACACCTGCGTGGACAGGAGTAAGGCTGTAGTGTACGATCTTTGTTCACACCTACTGACTAGGAGTGAGGTCGTGGTTTCTCTTGCCTCTTTTCACACCTGTGTTGACAGGAGTTAGGAAACGTTCCTTGCATTTGGAGCATCAAAGTGAGCACAGTTGATAGACATGTCAGTATCTTAGATGCGTGTGGAGGACAGGCTAGCCGGGGCTAGCAATTGGTCGCCCTGGAAGGCGAGGATGGTCTTTGTCTTAGAGGACCTCGAGCTATGGGACATATTCGAGGCAGTTGTTCCTCCCATTCCTGTCACTGCTCCCGTCTTGGTGGCAGAGTTCAGGAGGAGGAACAACAAGGCAAAGAGGATCATTTGTGATGCTGTGAGAGATCACATTATTCCCCACTTGATTGGGAAGACTTATGCATACGAGATGTGGGCATCTCTGTGCAAGTTGTACAAGAGCTCTAATGAGAACTAGAAGATGGTTCTTCATGACCGACTCAGGGGTATTCACATGCTTGAGGATGAGTCGGTTACTTCATTCCTTGGTAGATACACCCAAATCAGAGACGAGATGGCAACCGTCGAAGAGGTTGTGAACCCTAACTCTTTGGTGAGGCAAGCTATGAATAGCTTCACCAAACCGTGGGGTCCATTTGTATGTGGCATTGTTGCTAGGGAGGTTATGCCTACATGGGAGAGGATGTGGGATGACTTCGTTCAGGAGGAGATTAGGCTTACAGCCGAGGCTTCTGGATAGCAACAACAACAACAATAGTCAGTTCCAGGTGTTGAGGACCTTGCTCTTTGGACAAAGGGCAAGAAGAAGACCAGTCTTGGAGGTCGGAAGGGTCCCAAGTTTGGGGCCCCACCACAGGGAGGAGAGAGAAACAACATCAGTGGGCAGAGGAGAGACATGAACACAGTGAGATGCTTTTCTTGTGGAGAGATGGGTCACTATGTAGGACAGTGTCCCAAGAAGAAGAAGAAGCAGGATGTGTCAGCAGCGACAACAGAGGAGATAGAGTTCAGTGATCAGTTTGCCAAAGAGTGCATTCGTGACTACCTTGTCTTCTATTACACCATCCAGCACTAGATGGGGAGACAGAGTTGACGAGGACCGACTGACTCACAACAGTGATTCAGAGGGAGATGATACTCAATGTCCCTGGACATCTTCAGAGTGGGTGACTGGTCCACCCAGTATAGCTATGTTTTCAGAGCAACCGAGTAGACAGAGAGTTGGTGCTACAACTTCAGTGCATCAGAGTTTGATGAGGAGGAGAAGCAGGGCACCACGGAGGCTTGAGCCTCACATAGCTTCCGAGACGGGCAGATCAGGTTCTGGATCCACTTCAGGTGGAGGTGACTTGGCGAGAGGCCAAGTTCATGACTCTTGGTGAGAGACCAAGAGGGGAGACTCTTGGTGAGATGCCTGTTATCCTCCACTTTCAGGGATAACTAGGAGATTATGTCTCGAGGCCCACAGGTCCTAGACATGGAGTACCGAGAGCTAGATCGACTTGAGCATGGCCCTGGAGGGTCCATCTTTTCTCCCTTTCAATGCCTCCACTTTGTCAGTAGCAACAACAGTATCCATCACCTTCGGCTTGGTCCTGCATCAGAGATGGTTCTTGCTCCATGAGGTAATGAGTCCGGGTATCATGGTATGTGTCACTCTGATCCTCAAAACCTTTGAATATGTGCATTTGATTCCTTTGTTTCTAACAGGTGCTTGGATCTTATGCTTGTCCACTTGACCATGTCTGGGGGGAATGACAGGATGCCCTAGCAAGCCTGTGTCCATAGGTTTTGAGTTGCCACTGGGGGGATTTCTAAAGAGCCATCGTCCGTTCCCGTCACACATACCACTTTCCATCTTATTTCCCACTCACCCATCCCGTTACCTTGGTCTGGGCATAGGGTTGATCATTTAGGGGTTGTACCTTACCTTGTGGGAAGAATTGGCTAAGTGCCTAGGGGGTAAAAGTAGCTTACAATAAAAGCCTAAGAATAAGACCTCAAGATGCTTCGCCCAGGGATACTCGAGAAAGCAATAAAAGGCTTCTCAGCAAGAAACAGAGGGACTTGTAGAAAAGTAAATCAAGACCTAGTTGAAGGATGGGGTGTCTCATCACGAGCCAGCTCATTACGTCCATGGGTGCCTAATGGTATGACACTACCAACATCTGGTTACCACGCCAGGATAGTGGCTCTTGGTTGTATAGCCAAAGAGAAAAGGGGTCTCATCACGAGCCAACCTTCTCATTTCCGTGAAAGTACTTGTGGGTAACATTGTCACTTTTGGTCACCAAGCCAGGGCAATGTCCCTTAACTAACTTCTTGAGAGAAAAAGCAATAAAAAGATAAAAACAATAAGACAAGACCTGGTCAGAGGATAGGAGGTATCATCACGAGCCGACTTATTAGGTCCATGAGCATCTCTAGCGGTATGACACTACCACCATCTGGTCACCACGCTAGGGTAGTGGCTCTTGGTGGTGTTGACCGCCTATTCAACTAGGGGGTCAAATCCATGTGCCATGAAGATATGCATCATCAGATGAAAATATGTCGAAGACAGTTTGGTTCTACTAGGCAATTTATGCCTCCAGCACAATTTTTTGTAAACGAAATTTCCGCACCCCTGCGTGGGTTAATAATGTAATAGGTCTGCATGGATCATAGTTAGGCCAGGTACCTTGGGATGTTTTCATTGGGAGAGTTATTTTCACCGAGGTTTTTTTATCCTCAGGTTATTAATTGGGCTTTTCAGCCTTATTAATTTCCCTTGAGTTTTTCCCTCACACCTGTAATAATTCCTCCAAAGTGGTGAAGGGCGTTCTAATGGTCTCATCCTCTGGTAGCTATTGTTTAGGAATGATGTAAATGACCATGAAAGACATCATAGAAAGTTTCGCGGAATTTCGTCAAGTCTAGATAGTTTTTTTTTAATTAATTAAATTTAATTAATTTTCTTAAGGTTGGGATTTTAATTATTTAATTAATTAATTGTTTTTGAGCAATTTTTGTAAAAACTAGGGCTTTGGGTTTTTGATAGGGGTATTTGTGCTCAAAATAAATGGAAAGGCACCCCCTACACCCTTGGGCCAAGTTTCAACTCAGTCGGACAAACTTAGCTAGGTGTTTGTCCACCCGGAGTCAAAGTCAGTCAAAACAACAATTTTTATTGCTAAGTCAAAAAATGTAATTTTTGTAAATTTGAGTTAATGGGGTAATGTAATGGTGGAAAAGAGAAAGAGAAGTCATTCCTAACCTACCCAACCCACTCCCTAACCTTTACACACCCCCTTACACAACCCACTCACTAAATACCCACGCCCCTAGGGGGATTTGCGCTCCCCCTCACACATAAACCTTAGAAACATCATTTAATTGATGGGTGGGCCCTTCCCATGAGTAGTGTGCCCCTCCTAGCCTACCACCTCACCTATGCTTGGTCCCACACCCTCCACCTCACGTCCAACCTATCCTCACCAAAACCCTAAGTGGTGTGCCCCTCTCTTTGGTATTCTCTCATAGGGCTAAGTTGCAACACTTGGCATGCATCCAAGAGGGGTCGTTTTGCCTCCTTGGGTATAAATACATCCCCTCACCCCCTCATTTCTTTACCAATCTTTGAGCTAGTGTTACTCTACTGAAATTTCGCCCCACTTCTCTTGCTCTTGCCATCTTGCATTCCATCCCATTTTTCTCTTGAGAGTCTTGGAGCAACTTGTTGCTGCAACACTCTCCCATTGGATTAATAAAGATTTGGATGATTTTGAATCACCAAGAGTATTCTGGTTGCATTCTTTCATATGAGGTGATATTGTGGTGTTTGAGTTTATTGTGTAGTGTTGAGTAGATCTCTAGTAAAGTAGTTTACTTGGGTAGATTAGCAAAGAGTTTTCTTGCTGGTTTATATATGTTAGATATCTAGTTGTTTGAAGTATTTCAGATTGTTAGTTTATCTATACACATTATCTACTTCCATGCTTCACAATTTGTCTTGAGTTTTGCAAGTTTACCTCAAGGGATTGTTGAGAAAGCCTCAAGAAGGAGTCTTCCCTCAAAGCCTTCTTAAACTTCTAGCTTTACTTAGTCCTATTTTCTGCTTACATTTCATTTACATTTCAGTTTGATAACCATCTTAAATAGGTCATATAATTTTACTTTCATTTGGAGGTGTTGTGCAACATTTCCAGCAAGCATTTGCTTGCTAGTTTTTGCAGATTCTTACCAGGAACAAGGGGATATGCTGCCCAAATTCACTCTCACAACACCCTCAAAGAGCCTCCACTAGTTGGGTAACGAATCTCTTCTTCTATCTAGTCATTTCTAGCATTGTAGCAAGCCCCCGGGAAGTTCCCTTGAGGCTTGCATTCTCTTGTTGTATTTCAGCCATTGTAATTTATTTTTTTTTGTAAGTTAGTTAGTTGCCTATACCTTGGGAGAGTGATTGGCTCAGCCAACCCCCCAAAATCGTTGGGCTAGGACTTAGATTTACTTCAGCATTCTTTATTTTCTTTGCCCCACTTGTCATTAGGACAAGGTTGTGTGGCTAGTTTGTTCTAATAATAGTTGTATTTTCGTTTCCAACACTCTTTGGCACAATATTGGTAGGCTTGCCTCCACCTTGTGCCATTGTGAGTGGTTTGTTCATTCATTTTCAAGTTTGATTAATTAAGTTGCCTACACCTTGGGAGAGACATCCCCATATCATATGGCTAGGATGATAGTATGTTGATGATTTCTATTGCTTACATGCTAAAATTTTCTAGAGTTAGACATCACACATATGCTAATCTTAGTTTAAGCCTTGGAGGCATAGTTTATTTTACATGCTTTAAGTTTTCATCATATATTTAGCTTCTTAGCACATCTCTTAATGCGATATACATGTGGATGGATAATGATGTCTTAAAGTAATTTCTTACATTTTGCAAGCATCTTCTCTTTCAAGTTTCACTTCCATTTAAGTTTGCAAACAACTCTTGGGCATATGAATGGTGTAGGAACACTATCTCACTTCAGCAAGTTTCTTTAACTTCTTAGCACGTTTTTCCCTTTTTTGTGAAATAACATACATGGCTAAGTGGTGAATGATCTAGAATAGCGCTTATGTTTGGCAAGATGTTCTTGCCTTTTTCATACCAATCTTTTTCATATATCTTGCACATGTTATGGGTTATCAAATGATGATGTGAATGGTCTCTATTTTCAGCGTTTCTTTACAAGTTCATATGTGTTTACATGCTGCAATTTCATAATTTGTAACACATTCACAGCAGTCATTTTAAGTTTCGGTTTTGGGCAGTTTTCACTATTTTTGGGTATCTAAAACACTCATTACACATCTTAAGACATAGTCCTAAGTCATAACAATATACTAGACCAACTAAGACACCTAAATTCCATCATCTTCACCATCTAAAAAGGGGTTTGAGGAAAACAACGGAAGGTGTAGGCCGGGGACGGTCTCACAGCGCACATGATGCATCCTTTCCGGGAAGTACTCAGATCTTAGGGCTGACTGAGAAAGCTAGGGTGGGCCTTGTTGCCTTACTATCTTGAGCATCCAACAGCCATTTGGCAATAGGAGGAGGAGGATTAAGGTTTGACACTTAGTTAGGAGGGTAATTAAAATCTATAAAATCTTTAAGCAACTCTTAACCACTTAGTCTTCTAGGCAATCTTCTTTTGGGACATATCTTATGGTTGTTTAGAACTCTACATTGCAAGCATGCATACATCTTTTATCTTTCATGCAAGTGTGGTTAAATATCTAAGTGTTAAGTCTGTTGATTTTGTTGAGCATTTATCTTTCAAGTATTTCATATCTTTCAATTTATGCTCTTTATGGTGTGATCCCTCAGGAGATAGCGCATCCCACTTGGAGGCATCTTCTTGTTGGATCTTGAGTGCTTTAGCGGTTGCCATTGAAAAGCAGTCCAATTCTTATTGGGGCATGCTTGGCCTTATGTGAATGATCTTAACATTTTGAAATATCTTTTAATTCTCACACTTTAAGGCACTTGTTAATTGTGTTCATTTGTATCTTGTATATCTTATCCATCTTGTTCATAGTTGTTGTGTTGTCTTATATTCATCATTGTAAGTATTGTAGCATTGTTGTGGAATAGTTGTAACTTTGTAATGCTTGTAATCTTTTGTAATTAAACTCCCTTAAACGTAGTTGACCCCTTGCCCAACCTTTAGGCACTAGTCATAGTTGACTTAGGGAAGGGTTTACTTAACATAAGTAGTCTTGCACTTTGCATTTGCTGCCTTAGCATCATAGGTTAGTTTTCCCCTAAACCTTTAACAAATTAAAACCAACTCCTAGAACATAAACGTTAAATCACATCTAGTAACTAGGGTCTACCCCCCTTGGCTTTCCTAGGAGTAAGACTAGAAGGAAGAGGTTCCAGTCAAGGTGACAGTGTGGACTGTGAACCTAGGCATTGTGCCTCCAAGGACACACTAAGTGAGCTGGACTTTGCTCACGTTTGCAAGTGTGTATTAGGACGACAACAGGTGGCATAGCCAATAGAAAGGGGGTCTCATTATGAGCCAACCTTCTCATTTCCGTGAAATGTTTGTGGCTAACATTGCCACCAATGGTCACCAAGCTAGGGCAGTGTCCTTTGACTAGCATCTTGGAAGAAAAAGAATGAAGATAAAAGGCATGAATGGGCTTGGAAACATTGCATCCATGATAGGTACAACTCACCCTCCACAGAGGCACCCACCGATAAGCCATCCTTGCTATCACTGCACCTTTTGCCCAGGCATCTCCATCCACCTCACCTACTTGAATGACTTGGATTTGATCCTTTCCAGGAACAACCCTTTTCCTGTAGACTCTATCCCAATAGGACGTCTTGTCACTTTCCCCAAACTTGTATTGCGGACTTGTATAATGTCTTTGAGCACTAGACTGGGGTAAAGGGGTTTTATACACGTGTTTAATAAATATTGATGATTATATGTAATTGACATTGCTATGATCCCTGTGACTTATGAGCCCATGGAGGGCGTAGTTGTTGATGTGCAGGATCATGCCCGACGGATAGGTACCATGTTGGACAGGTACACATGGGGAGATGATCAGTTCAGACCTCCATGGGGCTGAAGAGCCCACCATATGGATGTTGAGACCCCAGCAAGGGGCAAAGATAGGGCAGAGCATTTGTACCAGGGAAGAACAGAAGAATCCACCAGAGGCAACTTAGCAGACCTGTACCTAGGGGGGTTGAGCCCTCTCCACAGGAATGTTGGCCTTGGAAGGCCCAGGACATCTCCCAGGATGTCCATGACGTCACCCAGTAGTATGGACGTTTTGGGAGCCATCTTTGGCAATTTTGGCACGTTTGGCAGCTTGGAGAAGCCCAAGGAGGGCTAACGTTTTGCTCCAGGAGGCTGCATTTGCCCTAGAAGGGGCTAATGTCACCCTAGAAAGGGGATGACGTCTCTCTATTGCTTGATTAGGGTTTTAATTTAAGCATTTAATGTAAAACAATATGATTTTAGTATTTTGGCCTTGTTGACCTTTTAATGACCTAAAATGTAATTTAGGTCATTGCTACTGTATAAATTGAAGGTTTTTACCTTCATTTTTTCATCATCTCTCACTTACCACTTGGTGAGGTCTGAAATTTGCACTCTTCTTAGGGTTATTGGCTGAAATTGTGAGGCACACTTGTTGAAGGAAGACTTTTTCTTGGCATTTTGGCATTTCTCTTGGTGGAAGGTATTACAACTAGGGTTTTGCTATGTGATTTCTTGGTTAAATGTGAGTGAATTTCTGCAAAACTTCTTGATTGAATGGTTGTAGTGTTGTTTTCTTTCATTTATTATTATAATTTGTTGAATCAAACCCTAGGTGACAAACACACATTGAAAGTCCTTATATCATGTCCCTACCAAGGTTTGAAGCCATTTTATTTGCTAAAGTGAGATAGATCCTTGCCTTAGAAACACTCTATTCTTTCTTTCTATCCATTTGATTTGTTGAAGAGGATAGAGCCTTGCCATAGCAACACTCCTTCCACCTTCTTCTTGCTAGCCGTTTTTACTCTTGTTGATTTAAGAAGGAGAAAAACGCACAAAGGCATTACAACACCATTTATTAAAGCAAAGGGAAACCTTCTTAACATGACGTCTAGCATCAACAATATTATTACTTTGAAAACAAGGAAAAATTTTAATTGCTTTTTCTGGAATCACATGTGGATAACCACTTATTGTAAAAAAATCAATAGGTTTATAAAGATCATCCATTTCTAAACTAGACTTATTAGAAAAAATAAAATTCTAACATAAATGGACTGGGACAAAAAATTAATAAGGATTCTGTCGAGAGGAAAGCTTGGGTAGCCTCCTCCAAAAACCCTTCAGGTTCAAGGATGAAGCTAAGAAAACCGTGAGTTCCTCCTTGTAGAATATTTTGTCAAACTATTTGAAGTGGAGTCGCTAGATGATCAAGTTTATTCTAAACAAACAAGAAGCATCAAACAAAACAAAAACAAAAAGAGGAATACAAAAGTTGTACTCTAGGAATAGAAAGATTTATCCCTGGCAACAACGCCAAAAATGTTGTCGCCTTATACACACCTGGGAGACATGGAAGAAATCTTCAATCCACTCGGTATGTCCTTGGGGGCAAGTGAGAGTTAAGGTGTTGTCACCTAATCCTCAACTCCTCTGTCTAGGCCAACTCCTAGCGAAGCCAAGAGGGGTAGTCCCTAACAAAATAATCTAAGGCTTAAACTGAAATCTAAGCAACTAGTATTCTAGAAGTTTATTGTATTAACCAATATAAAGAAAATCTATTCTAACGCATAGACAAATCAATTAATCACCACAAGATACATAAAGATACTTGCATAGAAGGATACTTGAGACAATGTTAGATGCAAGCAAATTAAAGTTGTTTCAAAGTAAATGACTGAAAAATAAAGTGCGTGAAGCAAATGGCTTTGTAAATGTAGAATTGAGACTAGTGCCTTAAAAGTATCGTGGGCAATGTAGATTGCATGTTTTATCAGGAATGATCTCATGACACTAGGTGTCCCCCTTGTTGAGCACCCAAGTTTCCTGGGTTGACCTATGGAGCTAGGGTAAGGCCTTGTTTGCCTTGCTTATTGAGCACCCAACAATCCTTTTGGCCAAAGCGGTGGGAGTTTTGGGGAAGTCACCTAGTCTAGGATTGCAACTTCACCTAATCAATCTAAATTCTAAAATTTACCTACACAACCTATGGTTTAGTTTCACAATTAATTATAAGTTGTTTATGCTCATTTACTTTCATGCAACTCTCATTTCAAGTTATCTTTCAAGCAATTTAATTGAGCATCTTGTGGTGGTTGAGTAGTTGAGCTTAGGAGTTGTGCATTAGTGCTCGTGGAGGCTATTTTTCAAGTTTTATCTTTCTCCTCTTAAGTTGTGCACTTAGCCCATGGAGGATTTCTTTCCTGGTTTTGTATCCTCTTGAAGTTGCGCATTTGGTCTATTGAGCAGCCCCCTTGAAGTTGCACACCTCGCTTGGGGCACTTCAAGCTTGGGTTTGAGTTGTGTATTTTGTTGTGGATGCAATCTTGATCTATCTCCTTTAATCCCTGCAAAATCAAATAGAAGTTAGTTCAATTATTGCTCTACTAGAATCATACATCTATCAAGTGCTTGTTCATTTCATTTGTAGATAGTTGTATTTTGTATATTGTTGTAGCACCTAGATATTATTTGTTGTGTTGATAGTTGTTTCAATTCTTTTGTATCTAATCTAATTGTAAAGTTTTGTAAAGTTATTCTCTTTACTTGTCTTTAGATCTTTGTGTAACATAGCTAACCCCATTGCCCAACCTTAGGCACTAGTCTTAGTTGACTTAGGGAAAGGGTTGCATTTCATTGAAAGTTTTCATTTGCATTGTTGTCTCTCATATAGGCTAGTATCCCCCTTACCTTTAACAAATTAAAATTAACTCCTAGATTTCACCTAATAACTCACATAGTAACTAGGGTCTACCCCCTTTGGATTCCCTAGGAGTAAGTCTAGAGAAAAGAAGTTCAATTTGAGGTGACAATGGGCTTGAACTTAGGCATTGTGCCTCCAAGGACGCACTAAGTGGATTGAGACTTAGTCCACATTTGCAAGTGTGTATAAGGACGACAACAGGGCTACTTACAATAGTTTTAGAAAGTGAGAGAGAGAGGGGGGCTTTGCACCAAAGCTTATAGAAATTTTCTTGAGCTTTAGGTAGCCAAATTTGGGCAGCACCTTCCTTTTCAATAGTGAAAATCTGCATAAATCAGCAAACAAAACTTGCTAGAAAATGCTAAAAATCACCACAAAATGTTAATTTTGAGTTAGCATATGTACAAAAATATTTACAAAAAAAATATTGAACTTAAAGATTGAATTTTTTTGAATGATAATATGAGCAGAAAATAAGTAAATAGAAGGTTGAAATTAAAACAGAAAATTATATGGAATAGAATGAAGCCTTTGGAGTTCCTCCTCCAAGCTTTGGCAACCTGCAAATCTGTAAACGCTTGCTACACAATGAGGCAAGAAGGTGAGATCTCTTGAAAGGCCTACAAAATACTTTGCAAACACTACTAAAAGCAAATCACATAAACCTATAGCAATACTATTACAGATTTATCCCTAGCAAAATACTTTGCTTAGGGTTTTTCAAGTAAAACAATGTGGAACAAAGATAAACAAAATCTACAATGTTACCTTACCAAGAGAAAATACTATACAAGAGAACCAAGAATACACCAAGAGAACACCATAGAACACCAAGAGATCCTCCAAAGCTTCACTTTATTACTCCAAGAAAGGTTACCAAATGGCACCAAAAATCACAAGAGAAAATGGGAGAGAAAGAGAGAGAATAGGGAGAGATTCTGGCATAATAGAGTTGTTGTGAAAAAATCATATCAAAATGAGGAGAGGGGGCTTCCTTTTAAAGGAGCGAGAGAGGAGAGACCCCTCTTGGATGAATTACAAGTGTCACCCATCCAAGAAAGAGAGAACAAGTCAAGGAAGAGGCACTTTTAGGGTTTTGGTAGTGAGTTAGGGTTTGAGGGGTGAGATGGAAAGGGGGAAAATCCCTTTACACTTGTTCAAACATGAAGTTAGGCTATAGGAAGCGTGCACTTAGGGTTCTGACATTCTTTTCACTTTAATTTTTACTTTCCCCCAAGTTCATGAGGAAGGGGGGTGCACTTTTCATTAGGGAGACTCACTTTTGGTTGTCGGTTTGGCATGGGGGGTATTCTAAGTGGATTTTCACTTTTACAACTTAGGAAATACATTAGAAATCATTTCCCCACTCTCTCTCATGACTTTAGACACTTTTACAATTTTTGGCTTTTTTACCTTAGCCAATTATTTGTTGATATTTTACTGACTTGGACTCCTCATGGACAATGACCTAGCAAAACTTGTCCAATTGAGCTGAAATTTGGTCCAAAGGTATAGGGGTTCATAAGCCAATTTATTTTAATACTCACACCCCTATAAAAAAATCCACAAGGACCAAATATTTACAATTTTCATCAAAAATAATTAAAATTTCCAATTTATGGAAAATTTTAATTAAAAAATCCTATCAAAACCTAACGAAATTCCGCAAGACTTTAGGAGATGTCTAGCATGGTCATTTATAACACTTATAAACCTTATTCACCTAATGGGATCGATCATTAGAATGCCTTTCACCACTTTGGAGGATTATTGAGTGAAAAACTCAAGGGTAATTAAAATCCTCGAAAAGTAAGATTAATTACCTAAGGAAAAAAAAAATCGATGAAAGGACTTCCCCAATGAGAAATTCCTAGGAAACTAAATAAAAATTGACCCATGCTAACATATTACAAAATTATCCCACGCAGGGGAACGAACATTCTGTGTACATAGAAAGAAGCGTTGGTGGCAAAATTTCCCTGCTGAGCCATAAGTCTTCAAACTTGTCATACCACCAGGTACATATCTTCATGATACATCACGTTGACACCTGGTTGAAATAGGTGGTCAACAAGGCTGATATAATTTGCTGCAGAAAAGTGTTTACAACAATCTTATCTTTTAATGCTAGTATCTTGGATTTTCATCTTGAGTTTTGCTAGTCTTTCTCTTGTATATTCTACTTGATCTATAGCATTTATTTTGCAGCTTATGGTGCCATCTTGTTGCTTATATACATTGTTACTAACAATTTCTATTAGGGGTGACAAACTTAACTTGCTTGTCCAATTGATTCTATTGCAATATATGCTTATTTTTCTTGTGTCTCGGGCCTGTATTTCACCATTTGCAGGTTACTCAACATACTTGGAAACCCTTGGAAATTCCAAAGACTTCATTCTAATACCTTCATACCATTTACATTTGACCTCAAGGGACTTCATCTCCATCTTCATCTTTCTCCATCTCATGCCCCCTAGGGTCACCGAGATTTCCCCCTTGAGGTGACTACCTCACCTCTAAAGTGATGGGGAAACTTGCGTAAGGTGACAGTGGGTAGGTGATCTCTTAGCTGTCACAATTTGGTGGTTGGGTCAGGATTTTCCCAACCTACAACTTGTGCGATAACAATCCTGATGATAAATAATGGTAAATAAACTAAGTTGGGCCCCATAAAACTCCTCCAAACCTTCTGGGCTCACTGATGACCTAGTATCACCCCTCTGACCTGGATGACTCAAGCCTCCTGAAGTAACTCTAACCGCATAATAAGGGAATCCAAAAATGGGGACATGACAAAATTGAAATTAATCTAGAAAATGAAAACTACACTAAGCTAGTCTAAGAAATTTAATCTAAACTAAGTTAATCTAAGAAATTGAAATTTAAACTAATGTTATGCGGTGATATGATTGATTTTATGATTTATTTTAGCTTTTTAACGTAGTGGAAATTGAGATCATAAGCCAAAATGAGAAAATGTCAATCAAACAAAGGACATTGTTCCCCCCAATGGGGCATGAAAACTGGGAATTGTGTAACCCAATGATTTTATTAACCTTGGTTACAATATTTTTTTTTAGGATTACTTGTCATCATTCATTTAGGGAGACCACAAGTTTTTACAAGTTTTCAGTGAGTTTGTTGATGAATGGGGTGCTCCGAGGGGTCTCGGATAGTCCAAATCCACCAAAATCGGACAAAGTGTCCTCCTATCTGTTCACCAACCTGCACAAAAAAGCAGGCAAACAAGACTAAAAGATGCCCAAAAATACTTTAGAAGTGTCTTTGGACAATGCTAGAAAAATCCCAAACTTATAGTAAAAAAATTCTAAGTAAAAAGGCAAACTAAACTAGCAATTTACAACACTAAAATAAACCAAATGATGAACTTTTTTAGTGGTTTTGTTTGTTGTTCAGAACAACAAACAAATGAGCACTAAACTTGCTAGATATTGAATTGAAAGTGCTTTTAAAAGAAACTACCTTTTAGCCTTTAAAGATTTAGAAAGAAAAGCTTGCTAAAAGGAGACTTTTAGGTGCTAGATCTACTTAAAATAATAGAACTTTGAATACAAATTTGATCTAGCATGCATGCATAAATGAAATCTACTTTGATATAGATTTGAAATTGAAATCTACTTGCATGCATGAGAAAGTAACCAAGAGAGTTTAGAAATTTTGTATGAGAGGAAAATAGAAGCTTGATCGGTGGAATCCTTGGGCTATGAAGTCCTTTTCGATGGAACACAGAGTGACTATGTCTTTTGTGGATCTTGAAGATGAAGAAGATGCAATCAATCTCAACCTCTCCTTCAAGCATGTGAACCTGTAAGCTTCAAACACTTGCAACAAGTTGTTAAAGTGTGGTGCTCCCTACATATGAAATCTAGAAAACATGCCAGTCAAACAAGAAGAACATGAAATCTTCAATTGCATATGTAAAACAACAAGACTTAAAAATGCAAACTAGCTTAATAAATCTTGTTATTCAAGGAGAAACAAATGATCTATAAAGACAAACTAGTTTAATAGATCTTTTCACATTAACAATTGAAAGCAAATAATCAAAACAACATCACCTCACAAATTGGGCACATTGACAATTAGCATCCACACATCGAGAGTGTTACATCCATCTAGCCTCCAAAGTCTTCTTTATTTCAATAGAAAAATATTACAATGATAGTACAAGCCTTCTTCCAAACTCCAACTAGCTTGAATGAGGAGAGGGATCTTCATTATATATCAAAGAGGGTGATAATCCCATTGAAGGGCAGGGGCGTGTAATGTCCCCACATTGGGACATCATTACATTACAGAGGGTTGTAGTGACCAGAGTAGCCAGTTGCAGATTAGAGCGAGTACATGAGCTATTGAGGGATATTTTGGGGTCCAACTTGCATCACTCATCCTATTTCATCATTATGATCCATTCCGCATGGATTGGCTTTGGTTCCGTTGCATTCCGACGATTTCCATGATTTTGAGTATTTTGAGCAATAAGTCAATTAAATTCACTAAAGAGGTCATTTTGGGCACAATACTTGGAGTAACCTCTCAGTGTAATAGCTCATTGGAATCGGGAGGAGCAACACTACACGATAGGATGGTGAGAAGTGAATTTCAGTGGGTAGGGAAGCCACGAGGAGAGATAAGGCACTTTTCAGATGTAAAAAGGTTAATTAATTAATTAATAATTAAAAAAGAAAAGTCACTTTGGAGAGACAAGGGGCTGCAGGAAGTATAAAAAAGAGGCAAGGGCCTCTATTCTCTCATTCATTCATGTATGATTATCATTTTGATATCTGGCTTCTATCTAGAGAGTCCATACCTTGGGGGTTTTGAGGGTTTTGACTTAACAAACCCAAGAGGACGATTCGGTGGTGAAAGATTCCACCTAGCGTGTCCCAAGCTTGGTCTCGGGGATGCAATACTCCCCCACACCATTCTAGTTCAAATCTACTCAGTGCAGGAGGGTTCTACACCAACCACAGGCACAGGAAGAGAAGGAGGGCGCACCATTGGGGGGTTTCCAACAAGGGGGGCGCACCATCTATTGAGGGAAGTTTGTTCCCGGTGAGTGGCAGGGCTTTTAGAGATTCTAGCACCTGGGTTTCGATTGCAAGGTCTTAGCCATGATTTCTAGTGCCTCTTGAGAGAGTCTTATGGTCCAGATGATTCCCTAGAGCATTGGGGCGAATTGGAGAGAAGGATGGCATTTTTTAGATTCGGATCTATTCAGTTTGGAGGGGTTATACTTCAGATTTGACCCTGAGACTTCACCTAGTGACTTGGAGTGTCCCGATCTACCTTTCTAGAAAGTTTCAGGGCATTTGGAGGCCTTTTTCATGAGGGCCGAAATTGTAGGGTTTGACAGTTTTCAGGAGGGCGCAGCTCCACTTGAGGATTCAACATTTGAAGGAGCATTCCTTGGTATTTCGGTTTGATATTTTAGGAGCGGACTCTACACATCCCGATCTACAGTTTGGCATCTTAATTGGACTCATTTGGAGGCTTCTTCAGCTAGGCCGAATTATCTAGGGTTTCAGGCATCCAAGGGGGTGCACCATTCCTTGGAGGGAGGCTAGATCCATGAGTTTGAGAGAGATCTTGGAGATTTGAGCACCTGGGTTGTTATTGCATTTGCCCGATCTACATTTTGTTATATTCATCGGAGGGTTTGGACATCATTGACAGCAAGGCCGAATTGTTGAGGCTATTTAGTGTTCTAGCAAGTCGTGGCATCTTCCAGCTTAGGGGTTTGGCACTTCATACGGCTCAGATCTATTCTTGCATTGGTGTTCATTGAGTATTCAGCCTTTGGAGGCTTGTAGTCTTCTATTGGAGCATTTTGTAGCAGCTTCTATTGTGTTTATGGGAGCCATCTATTGAGCATTCCAGATCGGCCTCACTCTTGTATCAGGTTCTTGCTCATTATATTAATAAAGGTGAGATCTTGCTATTGGTTCCATATTTGGTGTATCTTGTACTTTCATTGATTGTATCTTCAGATCTATGTGTGATTATTGAACATAAACCCTAAGGCGGAAATCAAGAGGTCATCCTGCAAGTAAACACATACAAACAAGTAAATCAACAAAGTGTTTGACGAAATGCCACACTCAGAAAAAGTTTAAAAATGCACCAAAAACGTGATGTTCCTGTCATATTGGCTTGGGAACATTACAGTGGTATCAGAGCCTAGACTTCTGCCAGCCTGAGGGGTCTTACACAAGGAGAAATGGATGAGATATACCTTGAGATAATATACTTGGAGATAAAATATTCAACCCTTAGCAAGGGAACTAGGGCCCAAATAACCTTCCCACAGTATGTAGCCTTAAGACATCCTGGTTGGGGCGAAGATGAGGTTTTACACAAGACCATCTTAGTAGAGGAAAAGAGAGCCAGAGACGCTAGATGGTGGGAAGAACAGAGAGACCCCACGCCCATTAGGAGGACGCATCTTTGCTACAATTGCAAGGTGCCTTGGGAACCAGATCATAGGTGTAGGGGTAAGGGTCAGAAGCATATTATTGAGGTACGCCATGACAGTGATGATGAGGCATGTGAGGATGGATCGATAGATTCTTATCTGGAGTAGTTTGATGATGATAGTGACTCTTGCACATAGGCTAGTGATTCTTTCACGCTTGAGGATAATAGTGACCCTCACACATTGGAGGAGGAGTGGGATGGACAGGATGATAGCACTTATGCCTCAACAGTCATATCACATACTGTTGATGACCTTACACCTCAGCAGAGTGGTGACACTAGTGAGGACTCACATGTGTTAGCACCTACAGATGACCAACTTCCTGTGGTGACCGTGACACATCTGCCATCTTTACATACACCTATGACAACCACATCATATGAGGATAGCAGTAGCATAGAGGATCCGTACATGAGGGATGCACACCATGGACATGTAGATCCACATATCTAGGAGGAGATATAGGACGTGTAGACAGTTGACCTTACACATACAGATCAACATGAGGAGATTGAGTTGCAGCTTTTGAAGACTCCATTAGTTGAGCAAATTGTGGAGACTGACAGGTTGATGGGGCACTTACTTCCAGGATCGGCCTGCATTGACGAGGATGCACTCTTTATTAGTCAGGATGACCATAGCACGTGTCTGGACACATCTATATGGGATCCAGGCGCAGATGATAGTAGCAGGGTGAGTGCACAGGAGGATACAGTTGCTCACACCGGTTACAGTATGATTCAGAGAGAGCTAGCAGTTGGGGATGTTATGCAGTCACATATAGGAGGACCTAGTAGCATCGTAGACAGGGATTAGTTCAGTGTTTCATCTTTTGTAGAGAGTGTTGTTGGGGATTTCGGGGTTGACACTAGCAGTGAGGGATATGAGGTGGCACCTCAGCATGACTATGATCAGGAGTCACACTACTTGACGGGATAATTGAGAGTCAATGAGGATATGATCATGGCAGCCACCAGGCGCATTGATGACATGCATACATTGATGGTCGATTGTTGTTGGAGGGCATCAATGGCACATGATAGTTCAGATGAGGCATTTTCCATAGATGATTTTCATACTCTCTTAGAGAGAATGTCTGTGATGAGGACCGACTTCTTGCAATTGTTGATAGACAGGGACTACTTACTGGGGATTGGCGAGATGTATCACAGAGCCTTGAGGGAGTAGAAGTTGGAGGTGGACCGACTCACTCAGAAGTTGGAGAGCCCTCGAGGATTCTTGAGAGGCACACAACCAGCCCTTCAAGAATCAGACTCTAGATCAGAGGAGCTTCTTGAGGAGATCCGTCAGAGATCGACTTCATCTATCCTAGTGGACAGTCAGATGTCCTTCGATCACATAACTAGAGGATGCTGGTGGTCTAGCAGAGGGGCACTAATTGATGGAGGACATTTCCATTTGTGTCCCGAGAGTGGTTGACCTTCCGGTAGAGGTTGATCCAGTAGTACGCCTAGGATCTATGATGCAACAACAGTATAAAGAAGATGACATGAGTATGCAGGGGCATACCATAATGAGTGATAGTTCACAGAGACATGTCGAGACATGCAGTCAGATTCATATGGATGTATTGGATTGCAGGGAGGAGACACACTTAGGGGAGCATGCATATTTCACTCCTTTGCAACAACACATGGTTATGAGAGAACACCTTCACCGTATCAATAGTTGCATGGGAGACGAGGGATGTAGGTTGGTTGACCAACAGTTGGAGGAGTTACTTTTGGTTGTACTGGATGGTTGGGATTCGGTGATGACTACAGACGAGTATTTATCATGGATATCGATGGACGAGCTTCTGGTCGAATCCTTGGGATTGACCAAAGCATGTGATGTCTTTGAGTCCTACAGTCAGCTGCAGATGTTTTTGTTAGCCTTTCCTGAAACTTTTATCATAGACAACAACATCAGGAGAGATAAACAGTGGTTGAGGACATGCGGAGTGGCTAGGTCGAGACCACATGACATGAGTATCTTTACAGCATCCAACAGGATAGAGGTGGATTGTCATAGGTAGCCAGTTGAGACTTGGTGTGTGATGGTGAGCATCATAGGCCAGGTGATAGCAGATGAGCACAGAGGGCTTCTGACAGTGATCAGTCTCACACAGGAGCAGTTAGAGGAGATTGGAAGTGATAAACTTCCAAGTTTTCCATGGGATCCGGGAGTTCAGTTGGTTAGCAGGATGTTTCACTACACGATGACCCAGGCTATGTCAGAGAGACACATACTCCAACATGAGTTGGTTTGGAGTGGGCCTGTAGGGACTTGTCTTATGGAG
>ML801574.1:253908-267173 GCA_009831015.1 Picea engelmannii
AGCAATTTTATTGGCCCAATTAGCAAAACGTTCACCTTTATTGTCTAGCTAACCTAACCCTAACCCTAAGGTGACGTCATACCTGTTTGAACTCTTGTTTGGCTTAAAACGTTGTGATATTGTCACCCTTTGATAGGCTTTGATGTGTTGAATATTTTCATTGGTTTAGTTTGCAAAACGTTCACCTCTTTGCCTCTCGAACTAACCTGGAATAAGCTTGACGTCACCTTTAAATTGTATAGTGACGCAGCAACAATATTGGTGTATGAGCACATTTATTGCATTGTGATATAATAAGGATTGATTGTATACATTGAATGCAAGTATCATTTGTATTTATTGAAGAAGTATTATAAGCCTTTTGTCTTTATTTGCAATCATTGACTTCGTCAATAATTACGTTTATTATTGCTCATGTGTATGTATCGAAGATAGTCATTAATAATTTGAAGTACTAACCACTGTATGCACATTTTAGTTTCATTTGCCTTGTCTCACAAACAGGTGCCCTTTCAGTGGATTATCTTCTCTTTGACTATCTATTTGGCAGTAATCTGTGAATGAAAAGCTTACCTTAACCTTTGAGCCTTATAGCCTTGACCCTTTTTCTTCAGAACCCCAGATTACTAGGGACGTCTCCCTTGGGATTAGCCACCCTGAATAGAAAGAGCTCCCCATCGAGGTGACAGTGGGTGGGGAAGCTCCTGTTACGCCAGTTTGAACCTTGCCTTCAAGCTACTTAAACCTACCCTACAAACTGAGCGATAACAGGCCTGCAGTGACTTGTCCTATGGAGCAAGGAAACTTGTCACTCTTGATCATCATGATCGGGGATGGAGATGGTTGGACAGGTATTACTTCCACAGAGATGTTTTTGCAGATGCAGCTTCTGGAGAGAAGGTCTAATTTCCACAGGTATTTCAACTTGAGGATCTAGGAGTGCAGGATCCAGTATATATACAGGGTGCAGACAGGCATGGTCAACTTAGTGTAGTGCCATCATGATGACCTTCGACAGAGATTAGGATGGGACCCAGGGATTACAGGGTTGAGCATTTCACCGACTGACAGGGGTGAGTGGACCTTTGCAGGCGAAAGTTGTTCTAACTTTCCATTGAGCTTTAGTGTTGAGGACAGCACATCACTTGAGGGTGTCTCACGGAGGTCTTGCAGTACCTCATTATGGCATCAACATTTGCAGTTGATGGAGGCTGTGTTGATCTTGGTAGTATCTTGGAGGGTGGATGCATTCTGGGATGAGGCCATGTGTCATGTGCAGGAGTTTCACGGTGTTGATATATTTCAGGATTATGCTTCCCAGGGGTTTGCAGCTCATGTCTTGATATGGGACCAAGGGGGCAGAGTGCGTGATAGTTCATCTTTGGATGGGGTCTATTGTGTGTCCCATAGGTGGACATGGGATCCTGGTATTATACTTGGAGGGATTTGGTTATTGCTCGAGGACAAGCAATATTCTAGCAGGGAGGACTGTAATGTCCCCACTTTGGGACATCATTACATTACAGAGGGTTATAGTGACCAAAGTAGCTAGTTGAAGATTATAGCGAGTACAAGAGCTATTGAGGGATATTTTGGGGTCCAGCTTGCATCACTCATCCTATTTCATCATTATGATCCATTCTGCACGGATTGGCTTTGGTTCCGTTGCATTCTGACGATTTCCATGAATTTGAGTATTTTGAGCTATAAGTCTATTAAATTGACTGAAGAGGTCATTTTGGGCACAATACTGATAGCTCATTGGAATCGGGAGGAGGAACACTACAGGATAGGATGGTGAGAAGTGACTTTTAGTGGCCAGGGAAGACACAAGGAGAGATAAGGCACTTTTTAGAGGTAAAAAGGTTAATTAATCAATTAAAGTGATTTAATTAATTAATTAATAATTAAAAAAGAAAATTCACTTTGGAGAGACAAGGGGATGCATGAAGTATAAAGAAGAGGCAAGGGCCTCTATTCTCTCATTCATTCATGTATGATTATCATTTTGATATCTGGCTTCTAGCTAGAGAGCCCATACCTTAGGGGTTTTGAGGGTTTTGACTGAACAAACCCTAAAGGACAATTCGGTGGTGAAATATTCCACCTAGCTTGTCCCAAGCTTGGTCTCAGGGATGAAATACTCCCCCACACCATTCTAGTTAAGATATACTTAGTGCAGGAAGGTTCTACACTAGCCACAGGCACAAGAAGAGAAGGAGGGCGCACCATTGGGGGTTTTCCAGCAAGGGGGGCGCACCATCTATTGAGGGAAGTTCGTTCCGGGTGAGTGGCAGGGCTTTTGGAGATTCTAGCACCTGGGTTTTGATTGCAAGGTCTTGGCCATGATTTCTAGTGCCTCTTGAGAGAGTTTTATGGTCCAAATGATTCCCTAGAGCATTGGGGCGAATTGGAGAGAAGGAGGGCATTTTTTAGATTCAGATCTATTCAGTTTGGAGGAGTTATACTTCAGATCTGACCCTGAGACTTCACCTAGTGACTTGCAGTGTCTCGATCTACCTTTCTAGCGAGTTTTAGGGCATTTGGAGGCCTCCTTCATGAGGGCTGAAATTGTAGGGTTTGACAGTTTTCAGGAGGGTGCAACTCCACTTGAGGATTCAGCATTTGGAGGAGCATTCCTTGGTATTTCAGTTTGATATTTTAGGAGGGGACTCTACACATCCCGATCTACAATTTGGTATCTTCATTAGACTCATTTAAAAGCTTCTTCAGCTAGGCCGAATTATCTATGGTTTCAGGCATCCAGGGGGGCGCACCATTCCTTGGAGGGAGGCTAGATCCATGAGTTTGAGAGGGATCTTGCAGATTTGAGCACCTGGGTTGTTCTTGCATTTGCCCGATCTACAGTTTGGCATATTCATCAGAGGGTTTGGACATCTTTGACAGCAGGGCCGAATTGTTGAGTCTATTCAATGTTCCAGCAGGGCGTGGCATCTTCCAGCTTGGGGGTTTGGCACTTCATATGACTCAAATCTATTCTTGCATTGGTCTTCATTGAGTATTCAGCCTTTAGAGGCTTGTAGTCTTCTATTGGAGTATTTTGTAGCAACTTCTATTGTGTTTATGGGAGCCATCTGTTGAGCATTCCAGATTGGCCTCACTCTTGTATCAGGTTCTTGCTCATTATATTAATAAAGGTCAGATCTTGCTATTGGTTCCATATTTGGTGTATCTTGTACTTTTATTGATTGTATCTTCAGATCTATGTGTGATTATTGAACATAAACCCTAAAGCCGAAATGAAGAGGTCAACCTGCAAGTAAACACATACAAACAAGTAAATCAGCAAAGTGTTTGACGAAATGCCACACTCAGAAAAAGTTTTATGCACCAAAAACGTGATGTTCCTGTCATATTGGCTTGGGAACATTACAGGGCGCACAACTTGGAGGGGAAGAGAGACATTTGGATGAAGGAAAAGTCGCCACATCTCCACATACTCCAAGAGAATTCCACCATAACAAGTGAGAGAGAATGAGAGGTCACCACCTCTCAAGAGGTAGGCGTCTCTCTCTAAGAGGATGCCACCTCTTGAGAGGGGGTGCACCTCACACTTGAGATTCTCTCCAAACTTGAGTGGGTTGCCACATAACTCAAGCAAACTCCCAATGAAGTCACCCTTTGAGTGCCACATACTCCCATCAAGTTTAGTTAACTCCAAACATGCCAAAACATATTTCCAACATGTTCCCTGATAATAGGGATGCTGTTTTTTTCCTTTTGTTATGTCGTTTAATTGACATTTTTGAGAGAAAATGACTTTAAGTGATTAAATAATCACTATTTTCCCTCAAAAAAGTAATATTTAGGTAAAGTGGGTATTCTAAGTGTGAAAACAAATACCCCCAAGGCATATAATGCCTCCTAGTACTACTTTTTTAACTTAGTACTTATTTACAATTAAAAAAATCTCATTTGCGGGAAATTTTTTATTAACTGAAAACATTAAAAAATCCTAAGGGGGACTTAGCGCAATTTCCATATGACTCAAAATTGATGACTAGCATGGTAATATACATTAGACACTAGACTTAGATAACCTTACTAAGGCCTAACCATTAGTACACACTCTAGCTTTGGAGGAAATGAGTGAAAAACTCAAAAATTATAACTTGCTTAAAAAATTTCAAGCAAGAAATAATTAATAAGTAAAAAAATCACTCTAGAGTAATGCACTCATGATTAAGTCTTAGGAAGCTAAGCCTATTACAAGTTTATCATGCTAAATTCATCTTATTACAATTCCCCAAGGGGGGCATGGAAATGCAATATAGAGAAGAAGAAAAAGAAAGGTGGCCATAATGGTCGATGGACTTCTGAACTCTGATTTTTGAACAAGTCTTTGTTCAATCTTTGGCGGTTCAACTGCAAGTCCATCCTAGTGCAACTTGGTGGGTAACACTCACCAAGATTCAAGTATTTGCGACGACATGCTTTCCCCTTGCGAGCCGTGCTTGTGCTTGTGCACTTGTGTTTATGGTGGGGGCTAGGTGCAAGTCCTAGGAAAATTTGGTGGAATAAATACCCCTCCCCCACATGGCTTCTTAGCAGAAAGATTATGATTTGAATGTTGTAAGTTGGCTACATTAGTTTATACTCCCCCAAATTAGAGGAGGCTGAACTTGACGCATCAAGATAAGAGGAAATACCACAAAGAAAAAAATAGCAATTAGATTAAATCCATAATCACACTACTCTTTTCTCAGGGTCTTCCCATAGTCACTATCTCATCCTGTATGTTAGACTCTCAACATGTACAATATTTAACACTTTCATAAATGACTCATCATATATATATATATACACACAACATGCCACAAGACACATGTATTAGTCCAAAATGCAAAATTGACTATATGTACATAAAAGTGTTTTGGTCAATCTTGGTCAAGCATAAGCTTTGACTCAATATTTACAATATCCAGAATGTGGGGAATTACACCTTCACACTAATAATCAGCCTCTTCAGTTCTCGAATTCACAGTCTCAAATTCAGGCACGAAGACATTTAAAATGGGTTTCCTACATTCATCAATCTCACTTGGTCATCAAATACAAAGGGTAGCTCCAAAAAAATGGCTGATTTGCTCAGCAGACCTCCTGCCAAGGTGCTTCACATTTTTGTTATGAGATGTGCAACCTATGAGGAACGGAAAGATCACTACTGCACTGATCTCTATTTTGGACCTGTCATGGAATCCATAAATACCCCTAATCCACAACCATACAAGTATCCAATCCATAACCTTTTGTTTAAATTTAGTAGCAAACACAGATATAACTAAAACTGTAAAGAATAAAGATGGAATCTTAACAGAAAAAACACAACATGATAGAAAACAGATCAAACTCAACATGATAGAAACATAAACAAATAGCCTTGTGACTAACTATATGAACATCGTAAAGTAAATGTCACATAAGCACATTGAATAAACGTAGGGTGATCCTTTGGCAAACATAGATGTATGGATGACCTCATATTACCCTCTAACCTTGCAGGAAATTTTTAAAGTAATAAACATATACAGAACTCTAGTTTTCATATTTATATTGTAGATGCCCCATTATTCTGTTGATAACACCAACAAGTATCTGCTCCATCATGGTTCAAGTCTTCAATATTGAGACTCGGAGTCAAATCTTAATCAAGCCAATGCACATGACATCATAATTTTCAATAACCATATGATTAGTCCTCTAAGGCCACAGAGTTCCCAACTGAGGCTATATCCCCATCCTGCTTGGAGGGATTCTAACTTTTGATATGGGAGAGACTCCTTGTCTTCTCAAGAGAGCTTTCAAACTTCTGCCTGAACCGTGCAACAGAGCTTTGTGGCAGTAACCCCTTAATCAAATTAATGTCAATGAGCTATAACTATCAAAAAATCATTTTTGATCTAGGGATGGTAATTCTCTTATAAACAATAAAATATAGTGCGATTATTATTTCTCATTTTTCATTATTAAAGGTGTAGTTTTAAATAACTTTGATTATTTTATCATGTTTTTGTCACTCTTTTTAATCTTGTTCAGTTCGAACTACCTTGATCTCCCGAAATAAATTTCCTTTTTTTGTTTGGCCTGTTGTTATTCTCCAATAGATTTGGTGTTGTCCTTCTTTGGTTTAGTGCCTAATTACGTGTCTATGAGCTTTCAGTTGTTTACTGCCATTCGAGGAAGGGGCTCTTTTCTCAACGCAAGTCCTATAAGATGTAAGTGGACAAGGTTTTATTGTATCCTTCAATGTTCATAAATAGTTTAGAGACTTTGGAGACTTCAACAGAATTGGCACTGTTCATTTTTTCTTTCTGTCCTGCAGCATCTTCTCAATCAGAAATGATAAAGGCTCTTCTTGCGACTGGGGTATGCAGATATTGTTTTTTGGTCAAATTGTCAATGAATAGTACTTTCTACTCATGACCTTGTTGCTTTGATGACTATGAAATAATTCTATATCATAACTGTAAATAGTTTTGTTGCATTATATTTCATATCATATGCATCCTTTTCAAACTAATGATTCAATCCCCCTTCTTCAACAGATTGGAAAACATATTTTAACTATCAAAACACCTTTCGTAGATAGAAGAATAAAGTTACAAGTATGCAAGTGAGATGGCTTCATTTATAACCACAGAATTAGTCTGACATACTTTATTGCCAGGGAAAAACTATATTTGTCTGAGTATTCTGCCCAGCAAATAGCTGAATCAATATTTAGTCTTCCATTAAAAAGATAAAATGGGGAATGCTAATTGAATCCCTGGACTTCAATTCTTAAATCAGAAAGCTCATACAGCAAAAGTCCACCTCTTGACATTCTTTTTGACAGTTCTTATTGGTATCTACGGAAGCACTCTAACAATTCTCAGTGATATTTGTGCCAGCACTCTGCATATCTTGATCTGCAGATCACTAAAACCATTTATTACTAAGTTACGTAGCATCTAATAAATTTTAGGTTCGCTAATTTAATGAATCTTCTTCTAGAAAAATGTCCTGTTCTAAACTGTAGATCTTATGACATGTGGCAATCACTAATAAGATGAAGTAAGCCATCTCTAATACAACAGAAAGCACTACAGTCTCTCAGTGCATTGTCTACTATACCAGTTTAATTATCATATAATAAATAGAATGAGAGAACAGAACAGAAAAATGCAGAGAGTCACATGAACATTATACAAGTTGCAGGTCAATCATGTTTATTTGATGATGATGACGATGATTGTTAGCATCCACTAAGACCAACTTTGGTCTTGTTATTACAGGATTTGTACTTCTGCAAAGCCCCCACAAGATACCAATCTTGTATAACAATTGGAGGTATCTACCACTGTCACCTAAGTAGATACTTCCCTCTTTTTAGTGAAGGAGAAAGGTCCAACACAAGGGAGGTTTCCCTAGTGGCTTCAAGGGATCAAACAGCATGATTAGCCAAGGCTACAACCCCCTATCTTGCTCACTTAGATGGTCAAGCTAGGTCTAGGAAAGGTGAAGGGACAAATTGATTTAAATGAGGTAATTAGGCAACCTGTACGAGACAATAAACTCTTCAATGCATAAAATCATCAATTTCCAAGTTATATAGCATATCAATCACCTTTAGACATGTTTTGGATTCGAAGCCCTCGTCCTTGTACAAGATGAATGTTTCTCACTTGGAGTCTCCTGACTTCTATGCCTTTGTTCATAGAATTTGGAACCTCGTCCCTCGCCCTATTGGGGAGAAAAGTTGGTTGTTGTGGTGGGAAACTACTATTTGGAGAATTGTCAAGTTCATGAGAGTTTTGGGGCATATGATTGCATGCAATCTTAGACATGAAATTTGAGAGGCCAAACAAAAGTTGGAGGAGGTTCATACCTTCTTGGAGGAGGATTTATAGAACGTTGTTCTTCAGGAGGATGCAACTCAGTTGGATTTGGTGGTGCATAGAGAGGAGGAATACATAGCCAAAGGAGCATGGATTCATGCTCATTTATAGTGGATTCATGAAGGGGATGAGGGATCCAAGTTCTTCTTTGATTTTTTGAAGAAGAAAGTTGTAATTTATAGGGTGCTTGGTCTTCACGGAGTTGATGGTTCGCTTGATGAGGACTTGGCTTAGATTCAAGGAATGTTTGGTGATCATTTTAAAAATATTTTTTCTCCTTACCTTTCAATAAATTCAGTTGTGGCTACTAGAAATCCTTGCTATAGGGTGGTACCCCACAAAGTCTCTGTTGTAGACTATGATAGATTGAATAAGGACTTTACGAAGGATGAGCATTTTGCACATTTTTGCTCGATGAAAAATGGGAAATCCCTGGGGATTGATGGTTTTCCTTGTGAATTTTACAAGGTCATGTGGGATACTATAGGGGATGATTTCTATTGTTTGGTTTTTTAGGCCTTTTCCACTGGTTGTTTGACTGAGTCCCTTAATCAAGGTTTTATTAAGTTTATTCCGAAGAATGCTACCAAAGACTCTATAAGCGAGTGGCATCCTATTACCTTAATGAGTGTCACCTACAAAATTATGGCTAAAGTTGTGGCATTGTAGATGAGAGATGTAGCTAAGAAGATTGTGCGCAAGGAGTAGACGGGCTTTGTATAGGAACACTTTATTCTGGATACTGTGATTTCAATATGGAAGGCTATGGAGTGGGCTACGGAGACTAGGCAACAAGCTCTCTTTTTTAAGATTGACTTTGACAAAGCCTATGATCGAATTGATTGGACACTCATTACTAATATGTTGAGTTGCTTAGGTTTTGGTTTGCAATGTGTGGGGATAGTTAGTACCCTGTTTTCTTATGCATCTACTTTCATTTTGGTGAATAACACTTTGCCTCCTTGTATTCACCTCTTCTTATCTATTAGGAAAGGGTGCCTCTTGGCACCCTATCTTTATGTGTTGACGACAAGTGCCCTTCGTTATTTGCTAGAGTTTGTCCATTTGCAAGGTTGAATGAGGGATGTGTTTCTATTGGGTGAATAAGAAATGGTGAATAATCATTTTGCAAATGATTCACTCTTGTTTGTATGAGTTGATCAAGATTCAATGGTTGTGCTAGAGGTTGTTTGTCAATGTTTTGTGAGGCCTTTAGGGCTATTATTAGTGATCATAAGACAAATTATTGGTTGGTTGGTCTTCATGAGCCCCCTCCATGGATTACGGAAGCATGGAATTTTGTTTACCCCAGTGTTATTGTTAGATATCTTGGCATCTCATTTGGTGTGGGTCTTTCTCCGATTGCCATGTGGGATTGGTGTTTGGAGAAGTTGCAACATAAGCTTCTCTTCTAGCAGTACAAGGAACTTCCATTTGCTGGCAAGTTGACTATGGTGGGAAAGATTATGTAGGTTTATTGTATCTATTATGTGTCTTGTTAGCTTCCTAGTAGGGCTCAGTTTCATCGATTGGAGAAATTCCCATGCTCATACTTATGGGCCAAGTATAATGGGGCACAAGGTCTACGTATGATTCCTTGGGATGTTTGTATTATGCATGAGGATGAGGGATGGCTTAGGTTGATTGATGTGGCAACTCAAGGGAGTATTCTAGCAGCTAAGTGGGTGGTTCAGTGTTTGGAGGGGTCCTTTCCCTGGCAGGTGCTTTTGAGGCATCGGTTGCTTTCAACACAACATGTTTGTAGAATCGAGGAGGCCTTAGAGCTTTGCGATATTATTTCAGCTCCTCATAGTTTTCAAATAGTTGAATATTTCATTTTCAAAAGTATCTAGTCAACATGGAGAAAGGTAGTTGGTTTGGTAAGGTGGAAAATGTCGAGTAGTTGAGTGAGGTGGGATTTATCTAGAAGAATGATTTGGAGTTGGAAGGTGCATGGTATTTGTGTTGTTAATCTCCCTCACTTTCAGGCACATCAATTGAGTAAGAAGAAGATTTTCTATGGAGGGATTTGTGGGATTGCGGCTCTCACTCTTAGAAGGACCGACGTTCCTTAGCCTAGGAGTATGCCCTTTCCTCTTTTAATCGACCCACAATTATGGAGATTGTTGGTCTCATCCCATAGAAGGACCTATTCAAGATGAATAGATTGTTGAATTTTCACTATGCTAGGCTCAAGCATGAGGTTTATTTCAATTTTAGCATTTACTTAAACCATAAGCAAATGCAACTACACCATTCACAATTGTTGCAATAACCAAGATCACAAGAAGAAGTACCATGCACAAGAACACAAGAAGAAGTACCATGCACAAGAACACAAGAAATACCCTAGGAAACCCTTCTACTCAAGGGAAGAAAACCCAACAATCCTTTGCTATATTCTCAAGAGAAAGACCTCCCACACCATAGACTTAGCACACAAAAGGGTGCTCTCCAAAACCAAGAAGCTAGCGCCCAAGAGAGGTGCGCACTTCAGCCCTAGAAGATGTACTTGCTGAAATTTCCGAATGACAAGTGACTTGTGTGTTTCCTCAATGGGGAAATCACCTTTATTTATACTAGACTGGACACATCAAAAGTGATGTCTATTGGCACAACAGGGTCGACCTCAATAACTCAGAATATAATTAATAATTACAATATTAATTATCTTTTACAGTAATCATTAATTATCTTTCACTTTATGGTGGGGCCTGTTATCCCCCAGTTTAGGGATAACTAAGGAGATTATGTCTCGAGGCCCACAGCTGCTAGACATGGAATACCGAGAGCCAGATCGACTTGAGCATAGCCCTGGAGGGCCCATCTTTTATTTTCTTCAATGCCTCCACCTTGTCAGCAGCAGCAACATCCATCACCTCGGCTTGGTCCTGTAGCAGAGATGGATCTTGCTCCATGAGGTAATGAGTCCGGGTATCATGGTATGTTTCACTTTGATCATCAAAACCTTTGAATATGTGCATTTAGTTCTTTTTGTTTCTAACAGGTGCTTGGATCTTATACTTATCCACTTGACCATTTCTAGGGGGAATGACAAGATGCCCTGGTAAGCTTGTGCCCATAGGTTTTGAGTTGCCACTAGGGAGATTCATGAGAATCCATCGTCCGCTCCCACCATACTTACCATTTTCCATCTTTCTCCTGCTCATCCATCCCATTACATTGGTCCGGGCATTGGGTTGGCCAAATATTTACGGGTTGCACCTTACCTTGTGGGAAGAAGAGGCTAAAGGCCTAGAGGGTAAAAGCAGCTGGCAAAAGATAAAATACTAGAAATAAAACCTTGAGATGCTTTGCGCAGGGATCCCCGAGAAAGCAGTAAAAGGCTTCTCAGCAAGAAACAGAGGGACCCATAAAAAATAATAAAACAAGACCTAGTCAGAGGATAGGGGATCTCATCACGAGCCATCCTATTAGGTCCATGGGCATCTAGCGGTATGACACTACTAGCAGTTGGTTACCACACCAGGGTAGTGGCTCTTGGTGGCATAGCCAAGAGAAAGGGGGTCTCATCCTAAGCCAGCCTTCTCATTTCCGTAAAAGTGCTTATGGGTAACATTGCCACCACTGGTCACCATGCCAGGGCAGTGTCCCCTGATTGGCTTCTTGAAAGAAAAATAAATAAAGAATAAAGATAAAAGGCATGAATGGCCTTGGAAACATTTGCATCCACAACAGGTGCAACTCACCCTCTACAGAGGCACCCACAGGTAAGCCATTGCATTTCCCTGCTGTCACTGCACCCCTTGCCCAGACATCCCTTATCCACCTCATCCACTCACATGGATTGGATTTGATTTCTCTCGGAAACACCCCACATCCAGTGAGAATTTACCCAATAGGACGCCCTGTCACTTCTTCCAAACTTGGCTTGCAAATTAGTATAATATCTTTGAGCACTTGACTGAGTAAAAGGGGTTTTATGCACATGTTTAATAAAATTGATGATTAGATGTGATTGACATTGCTATGATCCCTGTTATGAGCCTATTGACCGCCTCTCCAACACAGGTGGTCAACTCCGTGTGCCATGAAGAGATGCATCATTAGATGCAAATTTGTCAAAGACTTTTGGTTCTACAGGGCATGTTTGGCCCCAACACTTCTTTTTGTAACTGGAATTTTCGCACCCCTGCATGGGTTAATAATGTAATAGGTCTACATGAGTCATGTCTAGATCAATTACCTTGGGATCGGTTCACTAGTAGAGTTCCTTTCACCGAGGGTTTTTTATCCTCAGGTTATCAATTGGACTTTTCAGCCTTATTGATCTCCCTTGAGTTTTTCCCTCACACTTGCAATAATTCCTCCAAAGTGGTGAACGACATTCTAGTGGGTTTATCTTTTGGTAACTATTATAGGGAATCATTGTAAATGACCATGCAAGACTTCTTAGAAATTTTTCCGGAATTCTGTTGAGTCTAGTATAGTGTTTTTTAATTAATTAATTTTTAATTAAATTTCTCTAAGTTTGGAGGTTTAATTATTTAATTAATTAATTATTTTTGAGCAATAATTGTAAAAGCTAGGTCTTTGGACTTTTGATAGGGGTATTTGTGCTCAAAAGAAATGGAATAGCACCCCCCACATCCATGGACCAAGTTTCAGCTCAGTCGGACAACTTTATCCATGGGTTTGTCCACTCGGAGTGTCAGTGAGTCTAAAACAACAATTTTAATTGCTAAAGTCCAAACATGGCAAAAATTTAAAAATTGTAATAATGAGTTAGAGGATGTAAAATGATGGAATAAAGGTTAGAGAGAGACCCCCTAAGCATAACATAACCCTCCCAACCTTTTCCAACCTATGCTAACCCTTTACACCTTCTCCTCACCAAAAAGTTACGTCCCCCTAGGGGGATTGACGTTTTTCCTTGGTGGTGGACGTTGTGACTTAAATGGGGCCCCCTCTCATGAGTTATGACTCCCTTTAACCCCCACATCACCTCCTAGGGTTATCCTACTCCCATTTTCTCATTAATCCCCCTCCATTCCTTGCATTTCCCCCTTTTGTTGCGCCCTCCAAGGAGAGTTATGTCCCCCTCTTGTGGTTCTCCAAGAAAAAACGTTTTTAATTGTTGGGGCCTCTTCCTCTCCCTTGGCACGAATCCCACAGCCTTCCCACTTGAATTTTGTGTGATCCCAACACTCCCACACCATTCTACACCCTAGATCTAAGATCTAAACCCTAGATGGTGTGCCCCAGCCTTGAGATCTACTCTTATGCTTGGTGGTGGACACTTGGCATTGATCCAAGAGAGGTAGGTTTGCCTCTCCAAGTATAAATAGATCCCTCTCCTCACTCCCAACACACCATATCTTGAGCTATTGTTATGCTACTTGATTT
>ML801575.1:15711-35380 GCA_009831015.1 Picea engelmannii
TTGCACACAAGAACAATAAACTAGTAAAAATCACACTACCAATAGTGTGAAGATGGGGAAGAGCCTTCTCAAATTTCATGGAGATAATAGTGTGAAGATGGGGAAGAGCCTTCTCAAATTTCATGGAGATAATAGAGAACAAACTCTGACCATTAAAATATTATATTAATCAATGATTAATATATTCGTTAATAGAAGTTACACCAAAGTGTCAAGATTTGTTAATAAAGGTTACACCAAAGTGTCAAGATTTGTTAATAAAACTTACCCTAACAAAATTTATGGTGTGATGGAATGCCTTTCACATGCCTAAGAATTTAAGCACCATAATATTGCTAAGTATCATAGTGGATTATACACCTTCATTTAAGTGATGCTAGATTTCTTGATCATTAATAGCCTTTTTGATCCTCATCATTTTTATGGTGTGATGGAATGCCTTTCACATGCCTAAGAATTTAAGCACCATAATATTGCTAAGTATCATAGTGGATTATACACCTTCATTTAAGTGATGCTAGATTTCTTGATCATTAATAGCCTTTTTGATCCTCATCATTTTGCAACAAAGGTAGAATAAATCTTCAAAACAAATAATTCACATAAAAATGATATTTAATCTTATTGTAGCAGAATGATTAACAAGCTTGAACTCCCCAAAATATCTATAAACTTTTATTATAACATTTACAACACACTTGAATGACCATTTAATTATGACATTCCAATTCAATCACTTTTAGTTGTTAACTTATTAACAATCAAATATGGTTTATCATATATACATTACAAACACAAACAAGCATTCACATAATGTGATCAAATATTTGTACAAGATTGATGTATACACAATCACAACCCTACATAGAATTTTCATATTTTAGAATTTATTATTAGTTTGTTTTGTTTTGTTTCCTTTGCTACTTTCCACCTACTCTCACTATATTATAATATGACGTGTAATTAAAATTATATATGTATGTATCGATTCAAATCATTCCTTTCAATACTCAAAAGTTCTCGGGAGTATTGGAAAACCTTTTCTTTCTTTGCTCAATAGTCTCTAAGGAAACCCTTCCATGAAATTTGGTTATTCATAAATGCATTATTGGTACAAGAATGTATCAACACATTGAAATCAGACATATGTGTCAACTTTCATGGATGTACAATCACAACTTGCATATTTACATAATCTACTTATGCACATTCATTTGATGCATTTTTGCATTCAATACCATAATGTCAACTTGTGATTTATCATGACAAGTTGTAGGGCTCAACCAATACCTCAACACATCATCTATCCACTTAACTCGCACTTATTTAGTAATCTAAACACCTTCCTCTTTGGCCTAAACACAATGTACCAAGAATATATCCTTTCTATATTAAATGGTCCCTTAGGCATACTAGAAGGCCTTTCCTTTCTCTATGCAAAGGACCATTGAGAAACCCTTCCCTCCTCTTTGGTGTTCACGGTGTTGGTAGAAGATTTTAGTCTTGGATATCAACACAATTAGGGAGACCATGAGATACTTATGCAACATTATAGCTTTTTCCCTAGTCTAACAACAATATGGCCTTACACATGGCTACCTCACATGGCATTTGTTTTCATAGCATGAATTTAAATAGTTATTCAATGGTCTAATTCAAATGATCTCGTATTAGGTTACCTTCAAAGGATCTTACCTTGGCTCATTTGAACACAATACACACTCATTGGGTCATCAATGCTTACTCTATCTTTGAACCACAACCCATTTGAATGAACCCATCTAAATCTTCTCTCTATTTGTTGCATCATTACACCAACAAAAATGTATAATTTTGGGAAGATTGATGGGTTGTGAAGGACATGAATGATGGTTTTAAAGTAGTTGCCTCATGATATTGTGATGAATTTCAATTTGGATCATATGTACAAGCTGAGGAATATTACTTACATGAAATGAAAGGATTTGTTGCTATGGTAGTCGATCCCAACAAAACCATTATGTTACTGCATCAACATTTGGGACATATAAATTTTGGGTTCTTGCAACATATGAGTCATCTACACATGGATGAGGATATTCCATAGATTGAAGCACCTAGTGGTGTTTGTGAAGGGTGTGCATAGGCAAAACCCCTTTAAGATTATGTTCTTAAGGATAAAGCAAGATGAGCTTCTTGGCCTTGAGTTGGTTCATAGTGATAGATGTGGGCCTATGGTCAAAACTTTTATTGGGGTCCAGTGAAGTACTTCCATACTTTTAGTCATGATTTTTCTCATTTCCCTTTGATATACTCCATTCAATCCGAATATTTCCTTTTGGGAAATTCAAAGAATTTAAATCAATAGCTAAAAATCAAAGCAATAAAATTATTAAGTATATCAAGACAAATGGTAGAAGAGAATAGTTAAATAGAAGAATATCAATGACATTATGGAGATGAATGATACATATTTCATTCCAAGCAAATAGAACTTAAATTATGAGACAATCAAACACCTACTCATGTTGTTGATGGTATGACTCCATATGAAAAATTGTATAGAAACAATCCATCAATTTCACATTTCAATTTTTTTGGATCAAGTGGATAGACCCATAATCCTAGTGAAATACCATACAAATTGAAATCTAAAAATCATTTTTATATTTAGGTGGGCTAAAACAAAGTTTCCAAGGCATGTCATTACAAAGTAAGGTGTTTCCTTCCCATGTATCATATGTATTGATTTAACATGTGCACCGACCTTAGCCATTCAAACTTGTTAGACGAACATTGGTGCATAACTGGCCATCGATCTTTGACATTAACCTCTGATAAAAGTGGATGTCTTCCAAAGGGACGTTTTTTGATGCACCTTGTCCATAGATTTTGTTAGACGACCATCAGAGGCTTATGCACCGTTGATTTTGAAACTTGATTCCCCTCATCCTTCATTGTGCTATGTGGCGCGATGTGGATGCCTATTTGTTGTGTTATGTGGCACACCCACCTAATTCTAAGGTATTGTTAGCAGGAGGATTTCAAATTTGGAGCAGTTATCTCTCAATGACAACTCACTAGATGGCCCAGTTCCTGCAACTTTCAATAATCTAACAAACCTTGTTTGGCTCAAATTAAATGGAAATAACCTCAGCGACAGGTTCCCTATGTTAAGTGCCCTAGAGGCCGAATTTCTTGGATGGGAGGACATGAGTGATAATCGGTTCTCAGACTCTCTCTTCCAACAATCATCTATTTCAATTATTGAATAAAGTTTGTGAGACCATTCTATTATCATGTAAAAAGAAATAAACTTTTTCATAAATTTTTTATCTAATTTTTTTAATTTAATACTTTATTATATAAATAAATATATATTTAATTTAAAAAATATATATTATTAATTATTATTTTTTTTTTTTAATATATAATCAAATTTAACATTTTTCATTATACACATTCATTTATTTAAATAAATAAATTATCTAAAAATGATGATTTAAGAATTGTGTTTTAGTAAAAAGTTTTAATGATTTTTTAATTTGTATAAACAACCACTTAACATAAAATAAATAAAGTATATGAATATATAATTATAGCTTGAGTAACATTTAAAAATATATAATTATAATTTCTAATTACAATTAAGAAAGTAAAAGATGTACTTATTATTAAAATTATCTTGGAATATGAGTAATTATAATGTTGAATAAAAATTAAGTAAAATAAATTATGTAGTTATTATAAAATTAATTTGGAATACAAATTAGAGAAAAAAAAATGAAAAGTCATTTCTATTGTAAACAATATTTTTCCATCATATAAATTGTTAAAAATTCATTTATAAAATTAATATAATATTTTTACTCAAAATATTTCATTGATTATTTCAATCACAATTTCTCAATGAAGATAACACAAAGTCTTTTTTTCTCATGCTATATTTCCTTCACATTCACATTTGATAATTATATCCAAACCTCCCCTATGAGAACTTCAACTCTCATAATGAAATACTAGTATACACCCTCTAAAGAACCCTCCTTTTCGAGTATTTTATGACCATATTTCTCATGCTACTCTCTCATGAAATGGGCATGTCAATTGATTAAATGTATTTTTGACGGGTTATTAATTTTATAAAAAGTCATGTCCCCGAGGTGTAGGACAGTCGGTGACGGAGTATGTTGTTAAGCCACTCCGTGATGTTAAAGTCACCGGTTCGAAACCTGCGGGGACAAAAAATCCAACCATGTTAAGGGTTGGTGTGGCTCAGGCCGGGTGCGATCCCCGGGTGATTTTGACGGCTTAGAGTCTCCTGAGTCGCGGTTTCTCAAGCCACAGGTTAATCGCGTAGCCAACAGGTTCCGCACAAATTAACAAACAATTTTTTTTTTTATAAAAAGTCATTAATATCTTGCTCTTTTGTCATGGGTTGGAGGTAAGTGTGGTTGTGTTGGAGGTTAGAGCATGGTTTTATGTCATTTCTGAATCCATTTTTGATTCTCAATAGTTGATGGTGCTTAATGAGATGCAAATAGCTATTTATCACCATTTACTCCTTAACAATGGACATTGAATTTTACATGTTTAGTTTTTATTATTAAAGGCTGAAGAAGCCCGAGTAACTAAGGAAAGAAAGTTGTTTTGGATTTACCATGAATTTGGACATAGAGTTCGGATAACTCTTGACAGGGATGACCTTCCCTTCCTCAATCCTTATAGGCTACAATGAATGGATAACTTTCGCTTGTGTGATGACGATGCTACATGTGATGTTGTGTGATGAAGTTGCTATGAGTGCTCGACAACCAATAATCAAGTAAGGGCCAAGGCATTGTGCAAATCTCCCACTATTTCTAAGTTTAGATGCTAGTTTTGATTTGCATCTATGGAGTCTTTTAGATACTCGTTTTGCTTTGCATCTATGGAGTTTTTTGCATCCATTTTTATTTATTTGGTTGCAAATTTTCCATTAAATGAAACACTTCAATTATTAGTATAAAATTTATGTTATCATATAAATCGAATGTACATGTTATTGTGTCTAAGTTTAAATACAAGTTTTTCTTTCTTTGGGTATATGGAGTTTTTAGTTCAAATATGTTATGAAAGAAAAAATCTATATAATTTTGCTTTACATCCATTTTTATTTATTTGTTTGCAAATTTTCCATCCAACATAACATTTCAATTATTAAAGATTTAAGCATCCAAATATATATACAAGTAGTTGAAAATAAATTAAGAAAAAAAAAATATTTTTGAAAATAAATTAAGAAAAAAAAAATATTATAAATAAACAAATGTATACATTAAACATGAAAACTGAAATAAATAAATAAAAACACATTTTTACATTAAACATGAAAAGTAAAAGAAAAAAAAAAAAACACACTTTTTACGATATCAAAATATAAGAAAATAAAAAATTGCTCTTTCTTCACGAAATGAAAATTGAAAATAAATAAAACACAACGAAACACTACAAAGTCCTATTCTCCATGGAACACACGAGATCTTTACATAATTTCTATCTTAGTTCTCACTTTTCTGAGTTCTCATTTACAGTGAAATTGAATGCAAAAAGTATAAAACCTAATGTAAGACCTCGGAACACTTGGGCTTTGATAACCCCCAATACGATGAAAATTTCAAACTAAAATTTAATTGAAATTTTAAATTTTAAAAATACGATGAAAATGAGTTGCGACAGTGACGTTCATGTAACCTTAGTTAGTATAAATTTGTAAGATAAAAGCGTCGAGAGAATATCGTTTTTTTTTAAAAAGTGTTTTATTTTTGTATAAAGAGTTAATTGGATGGATATCATATTTTCCCTAAAATAACTTACCAATATTTATTTACAAAGAACAATTTTACCAATATTTATTTACAAAGAACAATTTGGAAAGGGAAGAGTTATATTTATTAGGTTTTATTATATATATAATAATTTGGGAAGAGTAGTATTTATTAGGTTTTATTTTATGTATGTAAATTTTATGTTTAACTTATTATTTTGATTTAAATTTTTTAAGAAAGGATTGTTTTTCAACCATAATTTTTATTTAGGGATATTTATTAGAAAATTATTTTTACATTTAGAAATGGATATTAAATAATAAAAAATAGTGGTTTTTGTTTAAATTTATATCTTTCCATAAAAAAAAGTATTTAATAAAATAATTAGACAAAAAAAAATGTGAAATTTATTATCAAAAGATAATTTTTTTAATCAAAACATTATTATTGAAGGGAAATATAAAAACTAAAACGTCATTTTTAATGAAGGGAAATATAAAAACTAAAATAACATTTCTTTTTTTTACATGGAAATATCGAGACGTCAAAAAAAAATGTATGATAGGTGAAAAAGAATCCAAATTCCAACCCTGGTTACGCTGAAAGGTGTACACCTATTGACAATGGGCAAATTTAATAGGGGTTTAGTGCTTAATAAGTTTTCTATGGACAGGATTAAATATGGCTGGAATATTCTTAGTAGTCACACAAAATAAATTGCCATTAACTTCCTAGCTATTATAAAGACATCCGTTTATGTGTTTACTTTTTTACATTTACCTAATCATATTTAAAAATTACTTTGATAGCTAAGTGATTGCCACGTAAGTGATTAACAGAAATTAAAATATGAACCCCAGATAAATGAAGCTCAACCGTTTATTTATTAATCAATAATAAAATTCAATATATTCTTTTAAGGATTCTTTTCATTTTATTAGCCTTTCTGGGTTGATCAACCACAATTATGTGGCTGTGCTAGTTGAAGTATAACAATCCAATTACTATAAATATGTATATTTCTTAATAAAAAATTATAAGTTTTATGTATTGTGGTCTCGTCAAAGGGTAAGCTTGCAGTTACGTCTGACCGCCATTATATACCTTCCCACGTGCTGATTGACTGTTATGAGAAGGCTCAGAGTCTGGCCTGGAGCTATCATTATGCAGTTGCAGTCGGTACAGTAAGGTTTTGGAAATTGTGATTTGCTATAGTGAAAAATAGCTCATCGTTCAACCGTCAACGCTGCATTGATGAGATGGAGAAGGTAAGTTTTTCCGAGACACGTTAAACGAATTCATTTGCAAGTTCACCATTTTAACATAATAATGACGAGGGCCACGAGAAAACATTACTTTGGTCAAGTTTTTATCCCAAAAAGTTGCACATGTTTTTTTGGAACCGTTCATATAATTTGGTATTTTGAAAAATTAAAGTGCACTTTAATTTGTTATTTTAAAAAAAATTGCACCATCTAATTGATGGGAAGTAATATATATATATATATATATATATATTTTAAATATATATTAATATCATATATATATATATATATAAATACTATGGGTTTTATTTTTAATTATATTATTTTTTAATCATATATATATACTATGGGTGCACTTTAAGCTCGGTACATAGGTCATGTCTGGCCTCAACATTATCCTCCCGCTTGGACGAGGGTGGATCCATCTTATCTTTGCGCTCTGTTATCATCATGACGATCATGCTTCAAATCCAAGTTTAAATTTAGCAGGTGACGAAATCAGTGTAGAGACATGGCGTCATTTGGAGGCTCAAGTCATATATGGCGGCGATGTGGACAAATGTAGCGGAAGCACGAAGGAAGCAGTCCTACGGACCATTGATCTTGAAGTAGCCCAAATCAACAGTTGAGGCCCATATCGGGCGATGAACTAGCATGGAAGATAATTATGCGAGGGCGGACCGGGGAAAACCATTGTGGTTTTAGTAGTGGACGTGTGGCACCCTTAGAAGTACATTGGGGCGAAAAGAAGTTTGCCTGAAACCGTTTTCCCAATAGCCCCGATGTCACGTTGTCTAATGTGTTAAATCAACAACTCGTGGGGGGAGGTGACGGCTAGTCAAATCACCTCACGTCGTTGGTTCGGATACTTCCCGTTCGACATGTCAGGTGAACGTCGTCGTATAACTAACTCAAAAGTTCATCATTCGAAGTAGATTGATGAAGCGTGGCAAACCAACGTACCCTGTCAGTAATTCCTGATTAGGATTCAAGGACTACCAGTCTTTAGATATGGGTAGCTTTATCCTACTCCGAGAAATCGTTGTCCCATGCATAAGCAAAGTAATCTCGAGCTGGATCAATTTCCTAAGTTTTGTAGAGATAAGAGAGACAAAAATAGCGGTCTATGCGAAGATTGGAAGACATGGACAACGTCAATCGAACAGTATCTAGTACAACAGGGTTTTCAACTAATGTGTCAAGCTTATCGATAAGTGAGAAAGAAAGGTGGGTTGCGCAGATATTAGCAACTAAATTTCATACCGAACCCGTAACTGAATCAGAGTCGGGGGTCAGATTAAACCCTGTTGTGAGGGACCTAGTCATCAATGAACAAGCAGAGGAAATCTACAAGCAGGCAGTGAAGAAGAAGCAAAGTAAACGACAGAGAACAAGAATCAAAGCTGAGACGATGGAGAGCGTCGAAGAAAATCAACTCACTTGGTTGAGCACTCTGAAGGAGGAAATTGCTAAGCTGAAATGAATTCGCAGGTGGGATTAAGTACATTCCAGCAAATTTTGGACAAATCGCGGTCGAAGAAAGGGGCCCCAGATATGACAGACTTGTTCCTAACGGTCCCTTTAAAATAGGATAATTGTTATTATAAATCACTTATTTTTGTAACTTATCTCTATTTTTAGAATTATGGGGAAGTCTAAACGTTTTGAATTCCACAAGTAATTCCTCTCTCTCTATATATATTATCTCGAGGATATAGAAAAGATGGAAAAAAGAGGAGCCTATCCTCTGTGCAGGAAGACTTTGGTGAATTTTAGGGCCATAATAAATACATAAATGCAAAGGCAGATTTTGGACTGTTTACAAAAAGATTCTAACTAGTGGTGATATGAGTCTTGTGTTCTTTTATAGTATGTGATTCCCGTTATCTTATATTTCATTTACGCTTTCATCTGTCTAAATTGGAGAAACCAAAGCCTAGAATTCATCATTGTGATGCTCTTAGCTTAAGCAATTTAGACTATGTGTGTTTCTTCTGAACCAATTCAGAATTCATTTTTGTTTTGATGCAGTTGTATGTTTCTTTTTCCTTTGATGCCATGCAAATTTTTAGATATAAACTCAGACTCACTGTCTCATTTAGCTTTTTCCTGTTGATAGTTTTCATGTTTTGACAATGCATTGTTCATTCCAGACCCCATAGCCCAAAAGTTGTCTTCATTTCTCAAGTTGTTTGAATAAGAACCCCCCAAAACAAACCAAATCTAGTCACCGATTTACAAAGAAATATCAAGTAACACAAGAGAGCCCTCTCTGAGTTGAGAAGGCTAGTGCCTCAGCTCTAAAGTAGGTTGAAACAGTTACCTCTGTCATTTGTCTATCAACCGGACAAAATTTACAGAGTGCTAACATTTTGGCGTCGTTGTCGGGGATGAAATTGAAAACTTTTCCCTGGGAAAGAATGACATGGTTGAGTTCTAAGGTCTGAGAGAAGCAGACACTTAGGCACATATTGGCTGTATTCCTTCTCTGGCGACTCCACATATCAAAAAATCAGTTTGAAGGTGATTCCACTGGCAAAAGAATCCATAAATTTAAATTTTCACTGGCGACTCCACTCTCAATGAAGAATCCAGCTTCCAAAACATCAATGGCGACTCCACTCTTAATGCAGAATCCGAATCCCAAGACGTTATTGGCGACTCCACTCAAATTTCGAATACATAATGCAGTTCAGAGAATTCACTGAAAAACGATGCCCCTTGGCTGAGGTATGAAAAGGCGTTATGGAAGAAAACAAATTCTCAAAATGGGATTTTTTGTGAGATCATTTTGCTATTTTTTATAAGCTGTCTTTGGTATTTTCTCAAAAATGCTAGACCAGTGCTTCTTTACTTACTACATGCAAATAATGACCATGACAATCCAAAAATTATATATCCCCCTCTTAGAAATACATGAACGTCCCCTCAGTTTATCATTGATTTTGATAAAAAAAAAAATCATCTGGGCCACATGATGACCATAACCAAGTTGATGAGCCTCATGAAACCAGGGTTGATATTTCATCTCCTGCACTTGATCCAACACCCTCCAAGACTCAGCATAGATACATACCCTTAAAGTTACCCCACATCCTTCATAATTTTCCTCCAAAACACTATGAGTACCTCCCTATGTTTGATGGGGAACCTGATACCATCTCAGTTGAAAAATACATCCAAGGGTTTGAGCATTTTATAGATTTGTTTGAGATTAACCATGATGATGTTTGTATGAGGGCCTTCTCTCAATCCTTGAAAGGGGACATCAAACACTAGTTTAAACATTTGCAGCCAGAGACAATTAGCTCATGGGAAGAATTGAAAGATGTATTTTTAAAGTTTTGGGGCAAGAAGAAATATTTAGACCTACATCTTAGAGAGTTCTATGCTTTGGAAAAGCAAGACAATGAAACTATTTTCATATTCAGTAGAAGGTTTTTCAGTACCTATCACAATTTTCCCAAAGAAATTCGACCCACTGAAGTTGCTACCATGCTCCATTATGCAACTACTCTCCATTCAAATTCGTCTCTCCTTCTTATGGAAAGAAGATCCAAGTCCTTACAACAAATGTTCTATGATTCTCTGGACATTTAGCAGAACATCCAAGCATGTAAACATATTCAAAATGAGAGACTACATGCTCAAGAACGTGAAAGTAAATATGAAAGGAAAGGGGTTGATTGGGATCCTGAACATAGAATCGACAACACCAGAGGCGCCCTTGCAGTTTCTTATGCCAATGATTTTGCAAAAAATTATATTCCACTTGTTGAAAGAAGGGGTGTTGATCTATCTCATGATAAGAAAAAGGATGATTTTTTTTGTATTCGTTTATATACGGTCAAGAGGACGAGATTACAAATATGTTAGTTGAAGAACATGTTGATGTTCCCAGTTTGTTCTTGTTAGATGGCATCACACAAACAGTTGGTTTGCCTATATATGACAAATATGAGGAGGATTGTGATGTTGAAAACTTTCTTTTTCAACAGTACAGTGAGATAAGTCAACCTACATATCACAGTTACAAAGGGCAAAGTATTGGATCAGTTGAAGAAAATTCTCTACCCTTGTGCTTTGTTGCATTCAAATTTTTGAGAGAAAATTTTCAAATCATTGTTGAAGCAAGCGAATTTGTGTTGATGCAAAGTCACACCAAACCAACGAAACAGAATGACAAGATATTGGAGCATTCTTCTCAGGCGCTTGATGACCCTATTCCTTGTTTTGTGGAAGATCTTGTAAATTTAGAAGTGCAGTCATTGGTCGAAGACAAAGTTGAAAGTGAGCATGTCCAACATTCCAAAGAAAGGGAGAAATGTGCCTGTGACGACGCTGGAGAAAATAAAGAAGGTTTTGAGTCAGGTAACAGAACCTTGCCATTGTGTTTTCCCTCATTCGAACCGTTGAAACAAAATGTATGTAGCATTTCAAATTAGAAAGCATCCAAGCACGACGTTGAAAGTGAAGAAAGCAATGGACTTATAGATAAAAACTCTCTTCCCTTATGTTTTTCTTCCTTTGAATGGTTAAGAGAAAATCATGAGACTTCAGAGAAAACAGGGAGTTCTGACTGTATTCACAGTAGTATTGTTTTCCATGAAAAGGTTGTTATCATTGAAGAACACCAACTACACTCACATGCATTTAACAATCATTACTTGGAAAGGTATTTCAATTCAGAATTGCAATATGTGCTTAACCATCAGATTAAAGATGAAGTTGATCAAGAAATTGCTGTTGAAGGTCGTTTCCCTTCCCCTAGAACTAATGCAGATGTTCAACAATATTCTCAGGAAGACAAAGTATTTCAAGGTTGCCTTTCTTCCCCTGAAAATGACGTAGTGATCCTATTTCTGAACAGCCTAGACATGGATGAAGATTTTGAAACTTCACCTATGGAGACTCCAAGCAGTGAGGAAATACTTGTGGAGGAAGCTTGCTCTTTTGTCTTGACTCCTGAAAAGGAATCATTCTTCCATATAATTCATGATCCCAAGACACATTATATGAAAAAAGTTTATAATCAGAATTCACCAATAATAGTGGATTACAACAAATCAATGTCTGTATCAAATGTGAATCTTTTTACATCAGATGATGTTCTCCAGTCATGGTTGCTTGATGACTCAAGAAATCCCTACTACCATATTTCTCAACAACTCTGTCATTTTTTCAATAGAAGTCAACGAGTTCAATCACCTGAAAACAGAAATGCAGTGAAAGGAGTGGAATGTGATGATTGTTTTATGCATATCTTAGAAGATCCATTTTTGATCCTGTTGGAGGAAGTGAACAATCCAGGCCCTTAAAATTTTTTAAGAATTGAACTTATGGATAAAATTTTAAATGAATTGTCAACAGAAGGGGTTTTGAACAAGCAAGTGCAAAAGAAACGAACAGTGGATAGAATGATGTCATGGCTACATTGGGATTATGATTTCACTTGATTAACAGTCCTTTTTCAACAGTTAGGGTAGGTAGGAGTGTGAGAATAAGCTTGTTGATCAAGCATTGTTTTATACTTCCAGTAGTACGTACAGTTAGATCCTAGCGGTAATTTTTTAGCACCCAGTGGAAAGCAGTTTGCAAAATCCGGTTTTAAGATTTGACGATTCAGTCTCCAAGACGTAACAGGAATCGAACACACACGTTTGAAGGCAGCTCAATGAAGAAGGCACCAGGTCTACAGTTCTTTGCTACCTCACAGGGAGGATAACATCCCCAGTTGGAGCCTATGTTATCACCATGACGAACATGCTTCAAATCTGAGTTTAAATTTAGTAGGTGACGAGATCAGTGTAGAGACATGGCGTCATTTGGAGGCTCAGGTCATATATGGCGGCGATGTGGACAAACATAGTGGAAGAACGAAGGAAGCATCCTTGACCGTTGATCTTGAAGTAGCCCAGATCAACGGTTGAGGCCCATATCGGGCAGTGAACTAGCATGGAAGATAATTATGCGAGGGAGGACTGGAGAAAACCATTGTGGTTTTAGTAGTGGACATGTGGCGCCCTTAGAAGTACATTGGGGTGAAAAGCAGTTTTCCTGAAACCGTTTTCCCAATAGCCCTGATGTCACGTGGTCTAATGTGTTAAATCAACAACTCGTGGGGGGAGGTGACAGCTAGTCAAATCACCTCACGTCGTTGGTTCGGGTACTTCCCGTCTAACATGTTAGGTGAACGCCTTCGTATAACTAACTCAAAAGTTCATCATTCAAAGATTGATGAAGCATGGCAAACCAACATACCCTGTCAGTAATTCATGATTAGGATTCAAGGACTACCAGTCTTCAAGTATGGGTAGCTTTATCCTACTCTGGGAAATCGTTGTCCCATACATAAGCAAAGTAATCTCGAGCTGGATCGATTCCCTGAATTCTGTAGAGACAAGGGAGACAAAATTAGCAGTCTATGCGAAGATTAGAAGACATGGACAACGTCAATTGAACAATATCTAGTACAACAGGGTTTTCAACTAATGTGTCAAGCTTATCGATAAGTGAAAAAGAAAGGTGGGTTGCGAAGATATTAGCAACTAAATTTCATACCGAACCCACAACTGAATTAGAGTCGGAGGTCAAATTAAACCCTGTTATGAGGGACCTATTCATCAATGAACAAGCAGACGAAATCTGCAAGAAGACAATGAAGAATAAACAGAGTAAACGACAGAGAACATGAATCAGAGCTGAGGCGATGGAGAGCGTCGGAGAAAATCAACTCGCTTGGTTGAGCACTCTGAAGGAGGAAATCCCCAAGATGAAATGAATTCTCAGGTAGGATTAAGTACATTCCAACAAATTTTGGACAGATGGTGGTCGAAGAAAGGGGCCCCAGATATGACAGACCTATTCCTAATGGTCCCTTTAAAATAGGATAACTTTTATTATAAATCACTCATTTTTGTAACTTATCTCTATTTTTAGAATTATGGGGAAGTCTAAATGTTTTGAATTCCACAAGTAATTCCACAAGTAATTCCTATATATATTATCTTGAGGATATAGAAAAGATGGAAAAAAGAGGAGCCTACCCTATGTGCAGGAAGACTTTGGTGAATTTTGGGGTCAAAATGAATACATAAATGCAAAGGCAGATTTTGGACTGTTTACGAAAAGATTCTAACTGGTGGTGATATGAGTCTTGTGTTATTTTATAGTATGTGATTCATGTTATCTGATATTTCATTTACACTTTCATCTGTCTAAATTGGAGAAACAAAAACCCAGAATTCATCATTTTGATGCTCTTGGCTTAAGCAATTTAGACTATGCGTGTTTCTTCTCAACCAATTCAAAATTCATTTTTGTTCTGATGCAGTTGTATGTTTCTTTTTCCTCTGATTCCATGCAAATTTTCAGATATAAACTCAGACTCACTGCCTCATTTAGCCTTTTCCTCTTGATAGTTTTCATGTTTTGACAATGCATTGTTCATTCCAGACCCCATAGCCCAAAAGTTGTCTTCATTTCTCTAGTTATTTTAATAAGAACCCCCCAAAACAAACCAAATCTAGCCACCGATTTACAAAGAAATATCAAGTGACATAAGAGAGCCCTCTCTGAGTTAAGCAGGCTAGTGCCTCAGCTCTAAAGTAGGTTGAAATGATTACCTCTGTTGTTTGTCTATCAGTCAGACAAAATTTACAGAGTGCTAACACGCTCCATCAACCCCGATGCTCTGAGCACTGACGTTGCATATAGTCGGCTCCTATCGCTCTTACCCTACACATTAGCACCCTCATTGACCTCGCCATGCCAAGGGAAAGAGGCAGGCCACGACGTGGCCCTGCCTGGTATAGTTTTGTTGCTAGACAACAAAGGGTGCAGAGATTGGAGTGCGCCATGTCCATTGTTCGGACACAGCGACAGGAGAAGCCTAGAACGTCACCAATGACATACATGGAGGAGAAGAATCCAGAGGAACCTATCTAGGTCCCTCTGGAATCCCTCCTCTTCACAGTACCGGATAATAGGCAGCCCCCCAACAATATCCCAATAAGCACAAGTGCTTCAACCATTGTCCAGCAAGCACACGAAGTCAGGGAAGATGCCACTTGCATAATTGAGGAGGAATTCCTCCACTTAGACACTGTGGACACAATTCAAACCAAGGATTCTGCAGGGGAGGAGCTCAGGGCGGTGGAGGCTATGGAAGCAGCTCATGCAGACTCAGGCGAGGCGATGAAAGTCTTAGGAACGGAGGTGGAGGGTGGCCTAGTCTTGGCACCTCCACCACTCTCTACACTCCCGGATTTCGGCCAAGTACCACCACCCTTCTTCCATCCGGAGCAGTTCGCGCTAGTCTTTGAGCTAAGAAGACACATGGCTGACCAAATTCATCGAGACACCCTCATGCACCAGTGAATTGACATGCTTTATGAGGCCTACTCGAACACACTAGCAGCCCAACGTTGTCCAACATGCGTGAGGCCATTCGTGCTCCAGCCCAGGGACGACCCCCTCAACGATGATCCGAGTGACACGCCTTGAGGTGAAAATGTGTAATCTCCTTGCTTTGGCTACCACGAGCACTCTTAGCTCGACTCCTTGCACTGCTACAGTGCAATTTTATAGTTATGTCTTTTGTTTTCAGTTTATGTCTTCTGTCTTTCTTAGTTGCCTAGCACAGTGCTGCAAAGACTCGAATCCACCACCTGCTCTAGTTTCCATTTGGCAGGGCAAATGGCGGATTTCCATTTTGAACAATGACAGTCTGCCACTTGTTCCAGTTTCCGCTAATTCGATGGAACATCTGGGAGACTATAGCCATGTGGCTTTTTTGTACTGTAAAAGTTATATAATAGGAATTTCCCTTTTTTATTCACAATAAAAACACAAGATTGGAAGTAATTTTTCTAGTTTTTTAAAATAAAAAATATTAATTTAGTTTATATCTCTATATATATGATTAAAAAATAAAATTAATAATAATAATAATATGATTAAAAATTAACTCAGGTTTATGTATGATGTATGATGCATTGGACTCATAATGTTCTCTCTTCTGCTCCAGTTTGAGTAGATTTCCCCCTTGCATTTCTGGGGTGAAACTTCACTTAAAGATATTGGATCAACATTAAGGAAGTTTTATTTTGCAAGTAAAGAATCTATAATTCATAGCATCACCTCATATGCGAGAATTTGTGTGGAAATGGATTTTAGTAAAGGGTTTTCAACACAAATTATTTTGGCCTGCAAAAACTACTCCTCTACCCAAAAGCTGGACTATGAAAGAATCTCCCTGCAATATAGGGCCTTGTTTTGAAACAGGGAACATAACACCTCAATGCACTAAGCTAAATAGGAAGGTTGAGAAGCAACAATGTAAATCAACATGGTGGGATGACTCCAATGAAGATCATCAACTAATTATTAAAAAGAGTTGATCTATGCCCTCTCCTTGCAATATAGGGCCTTGTTTTGAAACAAGGAACATAGCACCTCAATGCACTAAGCTAAATAGGAAGGTTGAGAAGCAACAATGTAAATCAACATGGTGGGATGGCTCCAATGAAGATCATCAACTAATTATTAAAAAGAGTCGATCTATGCCCCATTCCAAAGGCGTGTTTGCTGAAGAGACACCTCTGAATCATTGAGATCTTGTCCCTCAATCGAAGAGTAAGGCTTCAAATTCACTTGATCGTGGAATAGAACGCATTAAGGCTTCATATACTCTTGATACGGGAATAGAAAACAAGGTAGTTTGTACGGTAGTAGGGAAGAAGAAAAAGACATCATCAATATCACAACAAATGGTGATCAAAAGTCTATCCTGAAATCAAATATAATCATGTGTTGCTTTTGTCAATTATTAGGCCATCAATTTGTCCGAATTTATTCATGTAAGAATTTATGGAATGTAGTATTTTTGGATAAGTTGAAATATAGGCTAGCCAATATTGAGTAAGATAAGTCCTAGTATTAGGTTTGTGATCTTTTTGCTATGTACTTTCTTAGTGCTAGGATGTTAATCTTTTATAAATACAATATTAAAGGTTTTTATTTAAAATAATAATAATATAATTAAAAATTAAATTAAAACACAATTTTTTATTAAAAATAATAATAATATAATTAAAAATTAAATTAAAACATAAATTTTTATTTAAAAAAATAATAATATAATTAAAAATTAAATTAAAACTCAAATTTGTGTTATGTTAGTAGTTAAAAAATTTAAAATTTCTATTAAAATGAAATAAATGATGATTATTATTATTATTATTATTATTATTATATAATAAATAAAAAATTAACATTATTTTTTTAATATATAAAAAAGGAAAATAAAATATTAACCTTTATAATTTAAAAGTTTAAAATATAATAATCATACTAATAAAAAATAATTTAATAATAATAGAAAATTAAGATTATACAGATTTTTAATGATGTCAAAGATCAATTCAAATCCTATATTTAAAGATATTTAATTAATTCTATATCAAAGTTAAATATGAATATAGAAATTATGTACAATAAAACTTATGTTGTTTTTAGAAGAACAAAAACAACGAAGTGGAGTGTATTTAAAAATATTTAATTAATTCCATATAAATTTAAATATAAATATATAAAGTATGTAATTAAAATTTATATTTAATATTGTAGAAGAACAAAAACTATAAGATAGAATGTGCATTTGAAAATAAAAGATTATTATGAAATATTTGTAAAGTGAAGAAAATGACTATGAAATGATGGATTATGAAAAGTTATTTATTTATTTTTTAAATTAATGAAATAATAATTTTTAAAATAAATATTTTTAATGTGTTAAAATATTATTTAATATTTTTTTTTATGTATATATATTTTTAATTAATTAATTTTTAATATTTAAATAAATTAAAATTTATATAAAAATAGTTAAAAAATAAATATATTTTTTAATAAATTAATTTATATAAAATTTTAATTTATATACTTTATATATCTTATAAAAATATTTAATTAATTCTATATAAAGTTAAATATAAATAAATAAAGTATGTAATTAAAATTTCTATTTAATATTGTAGAAGAACAAAAACTATAAGATGGAATGTGCATTTGAAAAGAAAAGATTATTATGAAATATTTGTAAAGTGAAGAAAATGACTATGAAATGATGGATTATGAAAAGTTATTTATTTATTTTTTAAATTAATGAAATAACATTTTTTTAAATAAATATTTTTTTATGTGTTAAAATATTATTTAATAATTTTTTTATGTATATATATTTTTAATTAATTAATTTTTAATATTTAAATAAATTAAAATTTAGAAAAAAATAATTAAAAAATAAATATATTTTTTAATAAATTAATTTATATAAAAATTTAAATCCATCTTATATTAATTTATCAAAGATTTAATTTTTGCATAATTTATATAGACTTAAACTTTTTAAATACATTTTAATAAAATTTATCAAACATAAAGAAGGAAGAATTAATATTTATATATATAATTATCAAACACATGGAATGAAGGATATATATATATATATAAATTTTATAATATTTTTAAAAAATATGTTTTATAAATTTTAAATTAAAATAGAGATTTTTTTTTTATAATATTTAAATTTTTTTTTTTATAAATTTTAAATTAAAATAAAATAAAAACTTTATAAAAATGTGATGTGTCTCATTGATATAAAGAAGTTTAGATATATGGCAAGGTCATTTGATTTTAAAATGTGAAGGAGAAAGATACACTAAAAAAGGTACATTGAATTTCCTCATGTCCTTTGGCTGGGATACTTTACATTATGATGCCGAGATAGAAAGAGAAGATATTGCTGGGATCTTACAAAACTACCGAGCAAGTCGCCCGTGCTTGTGATGCCGAAATCGAAAGAAAAGATATAGCTGGGTTCCACAAAACTACCGCGCAAGTCGCTCGTGCTTGTGATGTCGAGATCGAAAGAAAAAATATAGCGGGTTTCTTAATCAGGGTTGTCTGTAGGATGGATCGGCAAAGTCACTCTCTTCCAGTTTTTTTTTCAGATTTTGGGAGGTTTCAAGTTTAAATTCAAATCAATTCTAAATATTTGATAGGTTGGTTAAAAGCATTGGTTAAAGTCACTGGTCTTTATCGCTTACGAAATAGTTTTTTCGTTGGAATCTGGTGATATAAATTTATCCGAGTCACAATTTTTTGTTATTTAAAATTTATTTTTAAATACAGAAATAGTAATAGCATGGTGAAAAACACCTAGAACAATTGGATTATACAAAAATAATCACTCAAATATATGAATCCAACAATTCCTTATCATATTTCAAACAAATATCCCAAAAAAAACCATCATTTCGTAGAGAACCTTTAAACCCTACGAAACCTTTAACCCTCTATTGTCCCAAGGATCCGCCGCCAAACTCAATTTTTCCGAGCAAGCCGCCCGTGTTTACGACGGCGACGTCGCTGTCTATTGTCCCAGAGGATCCGCCGCCAACTCAATTTTCCCGAGCAAGCCGCCCGTGCTTGTGATGCTGATCGAAAGAAAAGATATGGCTGGGATCCCACACAACTACCGAGCAAGCCGCCCGTGCTTACGACGTCCACGTCGCTGTGTATTGTCTGAGAGGATCCGTCGCGCAACTCAATTTT
>ML801575.1:36069-74322 GCA_009831015.1 Picea engelmannii
CGAAGTCGGGTGGGATAGGCCGCGGAGGACGGCTGTTCGAATCACAAAAGCTTAAATATGTTTTCAAATACTTTGTATTAATTAAACTTTAACCGGAAACGGGCGGAATGTTTTATCCCTTTGATTTCTTAATTCTATTATTGCTTTTCCCGAGAAAAATAGTATACTCCTTTTATTATTGCTCTTCCCGAGAAAAATAGTATACTCCTTTTATTTATTTATTTAATAATAAGCTTACTTTTGAACGGGCTATATAGCTTTGGATTCTACATATCTCTAGACTTGGAAGCTATTATCCGAAACTAAGTCAAATGAGCTAAGAAAAGGATTTCAAGTTTTCTATCATAATGCCATTCATATTGATTTTTTTTTTTTTTTATATATATTTTTATGTCTAAAATTGATTAAATATGTATCTTCAAAATTTTAATACAAGTACATCTTTACTAGTAAAATGGAAATGATAGGTTAAAAGTTTTATGAATGAAGATTTTTTTCGGGGATATTTACTAGAAATTTGGGGAGAAATTGTTAGATTCAAATATTTGAGTGATTATTTTTATATAATTCGAGTGTTCCAGTTTTTCAACATGCTGAATCTGTTTTTGCATTCAGAAATGAATTTCGAACAACAAAAATAATGATTCATATAAATTTATATCTCTGAATTCTAACAAAAAAAAAAAAAAACATTTGATAAAACAACTAGACAACACCGAATAAAAAATTCTCACCCAAAATGGAGCATACATAATATATACTCTAAATATATTAGTTAAAGTGAAGTAAAACACTCTTATTATCTCTTATTTTGAAATGTTATGATTATATGTACACTAATGTAATTTGAGACATAGGGGCATACATAATATATGCTCTAAATATATTAGTTAAAATGAAATGAAATATTCTTATTATCTCCTAAATATATTAGTTAAAGTGAAGTAAAACACTCTTATTATCTCTTATTTTGAGATGTTATGATTATATATGCACTAATGTAATTTGAGACATACATTGCACAAAGCAAAAATAGTATTCTAATTTTTATTAAAATACATAATCTTTGATGAGAGAAAACTTAGTCTCTTCTTAACAACACTTATAAAGTAAAACAAGAAATAAAAGTTTATCCCTATGTAACATGTACTCTAGCAATAAATAAGGGTGGTATCCTTGCTATTGTTCTAATTAAGTCTAAACACATGCATCATGCTTATTGCACTTTAATTTTAATAATCCCTATCATGTCATACTTTTATTGATGATGTCAAATATCTCAAAAGTTAACTCATCACTAAGCAACGTACACCAATGTGATGCACCATGTCAACACCATCATTGTGACATTGTGATGCACCATGTCAATTCCATATCACAACTTAGGGGTACTTAGGTTATATATTGAGTGATCAAATTGAACCTAGTTCATTAGGGAGACCTTGCATGTTGATTCCCTAGTGGTAATATCCTTATTGAGATGTGTCAATGGATATGTGTATTTTCCATTGTTGATGCTAGAAATAATGTAGTGAAATGTATCAATACTTACAAATATATGGATTGCTCATGATTGACAATGCCTTAAAGAATTACGACAAGGACCAATGGGATGTACTGTTACTTTATTAAGCTCCTATGCAGGATTTAACTCCATGCAAGACACACTACATCCTTGCTCACTAGATCTCCATTGTGACAGTGTGATGTACCATGTCAATGCCATATCACAACTTAGGGGGCACTTAGATTATACATTGAGTGATCAAATTGAACCTAGTTCATTAGGGAGACCTTGCATGTTGATTCCATAGTGGTAATCTCTTGTGGTAATCTCCTTATTGAGACGTGCCAATGGATGTGTGTATTTTCAATTGTTGATGCTAGAAACAGGGATGATTTTAAGGATGGAAATTTATTTTAAAATGTAGAAAGGCGAATATTACTAATCCTTCATATTCCAACTATAAATGTGGCGATATTTTTGTAAAAGTATTCAAATTTCTAAGGATTTTATATAGTTTTTATAAAATTTTGGCGAATTTTAAGGTAAAATATTTTTATCCTATAGAATTTGGGAAAATCTGTTTTTTGGAAAAACCATGGAAAATTAGCCCATGAGTGAAATATAGCCCCTAAAATAATCCTTGGAGCCTAGAAATAATGTAGTGAAATGTATCAATACTTACAAATACATGGATTGTCCATGATTGGCAATGCCTTATAGAATTAGGACAAGGCCCAATAGGAGGTACCGGTACTTTATTAAGCTCCTTTGCAGGATTTAACCCCATGCAAGACCCACTATATCCTTGCACACTAGATCTAACATGTTTGGAGGCCATTACCCTTTTTGTATCAAGGGAACATAAACATCCCTTGATTTGAAGGTAAATCGATGCATAAGTACTAAATTTGTTGGCATTAAATAGAGGCCAAGGTTCTCATGGAACACCAACAAAGGCTCCATTGTAGTCTAGAAACACTAACATTTTCAATCTTCCCAAAAGGGAAGAAGGTCTCACTCGAAGCTCAATTGGGAGTGTTAAAAATATAGTGAGATATAGCAGGGCTTTTGCAACTCCACATACACGAATATACTAACATGCATTCATTATAACTATGTGCAATGTGACATTAAACGATATAACTGGAAATATAAACCATCATCATATATAGAACATGTATTATTCAGGATTCAAGAATAGATAAAGGAAACAACATAACTCAATTTAGCATTCATGATAGACACATACTCTAGTTTTTGAAAAGGGGGGCCCAAATATTCATCCATTCATTTTGTAGGAATTACAATGGAATTCTACAACATTGTAGCGGACATAGTTAGATCTCAATGACATTCACAACTATCAACAATTGACCATATAACAAACTAGCATTATCACTAAATTTAATGCTAAAGCTAATGCCTACTATCCCCTTTACCCTAGCCCTACTGGTATACAATAATAGTGGATAAAGTTGACCATGTCAATTCGGTTACAAAAGGACAGGGATGACTATGTCAATCCATTACCCATGTTGTCTCATTAGTTATGTTCCTTAACTTCTAGCCATTTGTAGTTGACGTTTGTCATGTTTCCTTATGCCTTAGCACATCCTTTGCACTAATCTCTATGTTATGTGTAACATACCCGACCCCTAAGTACCTTTTAAGGGACAGGGCATTAGAATTTTCTTTTTTCTCAACTATCTCAAAACCTTTTCACGAGCATACCATTGTCCTTTGCTCGTTGAGGGCTTTCTAACAACTGTTACCATCCTCAATTTTGAGTTGAGGATCAAAATTTATGGCCTCTCAAAATTTTCTAGAATTTCCTGGTAAACGTCCACCTCACTACCATGTAGAATCCACATGGCACCTCATCACTCATTCCATTTGGCATGGCTTCTACCACCTATGTGATCGTTCCTCGGGTTTGATCCCTTGGCCCATTCTAGTCGTCGTCGAGATTTCTTATCCATGGTTCATTCTCACTATCTTAAGACTTCCGACGAAGATACACCAACGTGCATCTTTCTGAGATTCTACGACTCATAGCCCTCGATCTCGACAATTTCGAGCACATCGATGATGTATTTTGGCACGTGAGTTAATGACCAACTCCTAATAGTTTACATGGTGTGTGGATGTGACCTGTGAGATCTACGACAAAGATTTCACCTTATCCCTTTGCCGATCAATGGTTGTCGTTAGCCCTGACATCCATCATCGTCGATGATCAATCCATTGTCGTCGGCTTTTCTGGGTCGATCATGACCATGCCAAACTCCCATATTTCCAACGATGACGCATCTGGATCCAACGCTCCAACTCACTCCATCATATCTCTGATGATATCAATGACTTTCATCATTTTCCCTCTTTGGGCCCTCATCAACCAATTGAAAGTTGAAACCTATTGTCGTAAGGATGCTCTAGATGCCTTGTTGGGATGCCACATCATCATGATGTCATCATTCCCATTCCTCACTAGAATGGAACCCAATGCAATCTACGGCTAAGATTTAATCTCATCGGTTACCTAATAGACGACCCTCATTCATTTTGGGGGTCCCTCTTGTTAGAGTGCATTCCCTCTAGTCTGTCACTGACTCTGACCAACTCCCATCCAAGGGATGATCAAGATTCTTCCATCCTCTAGATTTGACAGCTAAGATTAAGCGTGGATATCTAAGGGTGTTCATGACCAATGGGACCCACACTCGTCTTATGGAAAATCAACTTATAACACGTTTCTTTCATGTGACATGCTAGCGACAACGTTGGCCACCCCTGCCACCTCGACCATTGAGTTGCCACCATGGACCTGCCACTTTTCTATACATGTGGCACTCATACCGTATCACAAACTCTCCTCTCAAAGGCCCCAAATTCCATGACACGTGGCACAACCATCACTTGACACATGGACCGACGTGACTATATACGTCATCACAGAGAACAAGAGTTCGTCCATCCGGGTGATGACATATGTCTGCTTCTCGTTGGTCTAACTCCATCACCCGACATCATCCTCCTTACAATTTCTTACCAAGAGAACGTAGGAGCTTGCTATGAATCGACAATTGAGGGTTAATCTTACCCTTACATAGATCAATGGCTATGATTTATCCTCGGAGCCTTCTCATCGGAGTACCTTAACCAAGGTTACTCCGACAACCTCGCTATGATCGACGGTTCAGATCTCTCATATCATCCTCTGATAAATTAATGGTTCTCATTGACTCTCGGAGTTGCCTCTATCAAAGTTTCTCTATTTCGAATTCCAATGTTACTCTAACGGTACTCACCCCTCACATTCTACGGATGAGATCTAATCTCCATGCCGACTTTGACGACTACGATTACTTTGGGTCTTCTATGTCATTAGACCCCGATATTGACCACCTCAATAGATTTAATGATCCATATTCTATCATAGCCACCCTCCGATGGATCAATGATTCTCGTTGACTTGGAGTACATCCTTTCCAGGAAATATATCCTAGTCCGACGAAGGGCCATGATCTACTTGTACGTTATATCGACAACTGTGATTATTTCTGGCTCAAAACACAGGATTTATGCAAGTTAATAATCCAAAATTCAAGACTTAACCATTTGTATGGATCCTTCAGGGGTTTCTTCACTCATTTAATAGTCCAATTTGGCGACTTCTCCTTTTTTAAGGTTCCTCCAGGCTAATTCCTTAGTTTACATGCCTGTTTTATTTTCATAGATAACACATTGTCGTAGATTACCTACTGCGCACATAGGAAGTACGAGTACGTGTTTATTTTCTTTATTTTAGAGTGATACAAAATGCTCATATTCAGATGTGCACATAAAATATCTTCCCATATAGATTTGTGTTTACATTAGTACAAAGGATGCAAATGCAATAAACTATCCCTCTAATAAACATGTTTTATACTCAACGCAATAGACATTGCAGATAATGCAAGGATTCATTTCAAATATACAGACATATCTGTCCATGAAGAATCCACAAGAAACAACCATTCATATTGTCTCGACATTACTCAAGTACACATGTTTGCAATAAGAACAACCATTCCATGCATCAAACAAACTTACAGATCCATGAATACAATCACAAGCACTAGTCTATTCATTTTACTTAACAAAGAGAGCATCAAGGTTACTTGGTTGTTACAATTTGGTGACCAGGAAACTGACCACGAGTTTTCTCCTTTCCACCCAACCATAGGTACCACGTGTGATCCAGGTGGATATTGCATGTGTGATCCAGGTGGATATTGGTGGCCACCCACCTATTCCAACTGGGTCCTCTTCTCAGGTTTTAGTTCATCATGTTCTTCTGTACTTCTTTGTAATTGTGGGTTCTACACTTCCGGGGATGTATGAATCCTTACACATCTTCCAGGTGGATACTGGTGGCCTCCCACCTAATCTAACTGGCTTATTTTGCATGTTTTCATGTCAACACATCTTTTTGTACTTCCAGGGCCGTTTTGGGGCCCTAAACAGTGTTTTTTTGGCATGCCATAGTCAAAATGTAGATAGAGTCAGAGTTTGACGACATAATGCATATTTCTCAAAAATACCTTTCCAACAGGCTATCACGCACCTAAAACAGAAATCGTATGCAAAAGTTACGACCCCGGGAAGTTAATGTACTAACTTACCCAAACGGGGCCCACATTACTTTTGGCGTTTCATCTCCTAGTGTTAGGTTTTTGGATGTCTATGGTTTTGGCATTCATGTTTATCATACAAAGGCCTTCAGAGCCTCATTGTAATGATCTTCCTGTGAATGAGCGTAGCCGTCACATCTCTTCTCAGAGATAAAGTTGCCACCATTCTAGCGAGTCTTGCACTCTGTATTTTTACAGTCTCTTTACAATTCTTTCATTAATAGAAATCAAGTATTGTTGTATTTCTATGTTTCTGGAAATTTTCATGAGTATTTCATTGTAATATCTATGCTTTTATTTCATTCTGAATAATCTGGATCAGTGGTATCAGAGCAGGCTACTCTTGATCATTTTTTCAGTGCATGTACTCAATGAGGTCCGAGTATATCTAGTTGGGTCTCGAGCATGTATCTCTTGAGGACAATCACTCTCGTACGCCCAAGAAACCCTTGATGGTGGAATAAAAAAAAAAATGACGGAGCATAATATTCTATTAACCTATTGCTTGAGCAATCTCTCGCACAACAGAGGGACGAAATGATGGAGAAATTTTCACACATCCTTCAACACTGACCGATAGCAACATGCACATCTTCATCAAGCGACCATTCTGGAGGAACCTCTCCCTTCAAGGTACAAGTTAATTTTGATATTCCCATATTTGAAGGTCAGATAGATGCAGATGCCCTAGAAAAATGGTTAAATCTATTAGAAGGTTATTTCTCAGTTCAAAATTTTTCCGACAGGGAAAAGATCACCTTCGCACTCCTAAAGGCTCTCCCCCATGTCAAACATTGGTGGGAAACTTACTGGGAGAAAAGTTCCACAGAGGATTCTGGAATATATGGGGTCAAGCCCACTTGGAATTTTTTTGTGGATGCAGTCAAAGAACAATACTATCCTATTGATAACTATGAAGACTAGTACATGAGATGGACCACACCGCGGCAAGAGAAGAGCCTATCAGTGTCGAAGTTCACAAATAATTTCCATACCTTGCGCACCAATCTGGGTATCAAAGACTCCAAGCAACATCTGGTTCTGAAATACAATGGGGCTCTACATAGGTACATACAAACTGAAATGGATTTCCTAAACATCTCATCATTGGGAGCTTCCTATCGATATGTTGTCAAAATCAAGAAGAAATTTAGGCACCATAACAAATGGGAATTCAGGTCTGAAAATATGCAACAACCAAAGCATGGTAAAGACAACCCTAACCAATAGCCTCTAGACAACTAGTCTAAGACACAAGACAACAAGGGTAAAGGGAAGATGAAGAATGATATTGGGAAGTGGTGTGACTTCCACAAAATCCCCTGACACAACAATGATGAATGTCACTCAAAACAATGATTGGTGGTCGAGTTCAAAGACACGGAGCCAAACCCTGATTCAAAATTCGATCCAGAAAATATTGAAAACAAACAGATCATCGATGCATACCCCATTTCTCTTTTCGCGACCATGACAATTCAACTAGAATAATCAGTATATCCTAAAGAGGGGGAGCGCCTCTTCCATTCACAGATGTGGGTGAAGAGGACCCCGTTGCATTTCATTGTTGATAACGACAACCATAATAACCTCATCTCAGCTAAGGTCGTCAAATAGTTGGGGTTGTCAACAACACCACACTCACAGCCATACAACATCGGGTGGCTTCACCTTGGACGATATCTCCATGTTAGCCAACAATGTTGCCTGTCCTATGGCATCCAACCCTTCAAGGATTAGGTTGTGTGTGATGTTTCCCCTCTTGATGTATGTGATGTTGTTTTGGGCCAACCATATATGTGGAGACATCATGTTGTCTATGAGTCTAGACCCTATAGTGTCATTATTACACAGGGAGGTAATATTTATAGGATACCAGAGGTATTTCTAACTACTGGTCCACCAAAACAGTGCCGCAAGGTAATCTCCCATACTGCAAAATTCATCCTCTTCACAACCTGTTCAAAGGATGCGTAAAAGACCGCTACAACCCCTATAGCCTCAACACCTTCTATCTAGAAAAAACAGATCATTGAAGAGAAAACATATATTGTTCCTTCACCTACAATGGTGCCTACACAATGCCCCATCAAACCCATAGACAATAGGTTGGTGGAGGAGATTCAACCCCACCAGCAACAGGTTTGTGACAGTCTTCCACAGACCAAGTAGAACAACTTCTCTAACAAGGCACGTAGCTCACCAAGATTCAGATTCAGAAAATGATTTCCCCTATTCCCTGGACACTCAACGTAATGGATACCATTGCTTCCTAAGGGGGGAGGACTAATCCAGGTGGATGTTAGTGGTCTTCCCACCTATTCCAACAGGATCCTCTTCTCAGTTTTTAGTTCCACACATTCTTTTGTACTTCTTTGTAATTGTGGGTTCTACACTTTCAGGGATTTCTGAATCCCTACACATCTTCCAGGTGGATATTGGTGGCCTCCCACCTAATCCAATTGGCTTATTTTTCATGTTTTCATGTCAGCACATCTTTTTGTACTTCCAGGGCCGTTTTGGGGCCCTAAAAAATGTTTTTTTGGTGTGACATAGCCAAACTGTAGACGAAGTCAAATTTTGACTGCATAATGTGCAGTTATCGAAAATACATTTCCAACGGGCTATCACACGCCTAAAACGAAGACCGTATGCAAAAATTACGACCCCGAGAAGTTAATGTACTAACTTACCCAAATGGGGCCCACATGACTTTTGGCGTTTCATCTCCTAGGGTTAGGTTTTTGGATGTCTAGGGTTTTGGAATTCATGTTTATCATAAAAAGGCCTTTAGAGCCTCATTGTAATGATCTTCTTGCGAATGAACGTAGCTATTACATCTCTTCTCATAGATAAAGCTACCACCATTCTAGCGAGTCTCGCACTCTGTATTTTTACAGTCTCTTTACAATTATTTCATTAATAGAAATAAAGTATTGTTGTATTTCTCTGTTTTTGGAAATTTTCATGAGTATTTCATTGTAATATCTCTGATTTCATTTTGTTTTGAAAATAATCTGGATTAGTGGTATCAAAGGAGGCTGCTCTTGGTCGTTTTTTCAACGCATGTCCCCGACGAGGTTCAAGTATATCTAGTTGGGTCTCAAGCTTGTCTCTCTTGAGGACAATCACTCTCGCACACCAAAGAAACCCTCAATGTCGGAAGAGAATAAAAAAAATGGTGGAGCATGAGATTCTATTATCATGTTGCTCAAGCAAGCTCTCGCCCAATGGAGGGACAAAATGATAGAGAATTTTGCACACATACTTCAACGTCTGTCGATAGAAATAGGTTCATCTTCATCAAGCGGTCATTTTGGAGGAACCTGTCCCTTCAAGGTACAAGTTAATTTTGATATTCCCATATTTGAAGGTCAGATAGATGCGGATGCCCTAGAAAAATGGTTAAATCTATTAGAAGGTTATTTCTCTGTTCAAAATTTTTTCCACAGGGAAAAGATCCCCTTCGCACTCCTCAAGGCTCTCTCCCATGTCAAACATTGGTAGGAAACTTACTAGGAGAAAATCTCCATAGAGGAATTTGGAATATATGGGGCCAAGCCCACTTGGGATTTTCTTATGGATGCGGTCAAAGAAAAGTACTATACTGTTCATAACTATGAAGACCAGTACATGAGATGGACCACACTATGGCAAGCGAAGATCTAAACAGTGCCAGAGTTCACAAATACTTTCCATACCTTGTGCACCAATATGGGCATCAAATACTCTGAGCAACATCTAGTTTTGAAATACCATGGGGCTCTACATAGGTACATCCAAACCAAAATGGATTTCCTAAAAATATCATCATCGGGAGCTGCCTATCGATATGTTGTCAAAATCGAGTAGAAATTTAGACACCAGAACAAATGGGAATTTGGGTCTGCAAATATGCAACAACCAAAGTATGGTAAAGATGTCCCTAACCAACATCCTCTAGACAACCAGTCCAAGACATAGGACAAGAAGGGTAAAGGGAAGATGAAGAATGACAATGGGAAGTGGTGTGACTTCCACAAAATCCCCTGGAACAACACTGATGAATGTCGCTCGAAACAGTCATTTTTGGTTGAGGTAAAAGAAACAGAGCCAAACCTTGATTCGAAATCTGATCCAGAAAATATTGAAAAGAGACAGATCATCGATGCAGACCCCACTGCTACTATCGCGACCACAATAATTCAAACATAAGAATTGGTAGATCCTAAAGAGGGGGAGCGGCTCTTCCATTCATAGATGTGGGTGAAGGGGAGCCCGTTGCATTTCATTGTTGATAAGGACAGTGAGAAGAACCTCATCTTAGCTAAGGCCGTCACACAATTGGGGTTGTCGATAACACCACACCCGCAACCATACAACATCGGGTGGATTCACCAGGGACAAGATCTTTGTGTCATCCAACAATGTCGCATGTTCTATGGAATCCAACCCTTCAAGGATGAGGTAGTGTGTGATGTTTCCCCTCTTGATGTATGTGATGTTTTGGGCCAACCATATATGTGGAAATGTCATATTGTCTATGATTCTAGACCCCGTAGTGTCATTATTACTCTAGGAGGTCATCTCTATATGATACCAGAGGTAGTTCCGTCTACTTCTCCACAAAAATAGTGTTGTAAGGTAATCTCTCATATTGAAAAATCCATCCTCTTCACAACCTGTTCAAAGGATGCACAGAAGACCGCTACAACCCCTGTAGCCTCAACACCTTCTATCCAACAAAAAACGATTTTCGAAGAGAAAGAATATATTATTTCTTCACCTACAGTGGTGCATACACAATGCCTTGTCAAACCCAGAGACAATAGGTTGGTGGAGCAGATTCAACCCCACCAGCAACAGGTTTGTGACAGTCTTCCATAGATCAAGCAACACAAATTCTCCAACAAGGCATACAACTCACCAAGATTCAAATTCATAAAATGATTTCTTCTCTTCCCTGGGCACTCAACATAATGGATACCATTCCTTCCTAAGGGGGCAGGACTGATCTGGGTGGATATTGGTGGCCACCCACCTATTCCAACTGACTCCTCTTGTCAGTTTTTAGTTTAGCACATTCTTTTTTACTTCTTTGTAATTGTGGGTTCTACACTTTTGGGGATGTCTGAAGCCCTACACATATTCCAGGTGGATAGTAGTGGCCTCCCACCTAATCCAACTGGATTATTTTGCATGTTTTCATGTCGACACATCTTTCTGTACTCCCAGGGCCGTTTTGGGGCCCTAAACGGTTTTTTTGGCATGCCACAGTCAAACTATAGACAGATTCAGAGTTTGACGACATAATGCATAGTTCTCAAAAATAATTTTCCAACAGCCTATCACTTGCCTAAAACGGAGATCATATGCAAAAGTTACGACCCCGAGAAGTTAATGTACTAACTTACCCAAACGGGGCCCACATGAATTTTGGCATTTCATCTCCCAGGGTTAGGTTTTTGGATGTCTAAGGTTTTGGAATTAATATTTATCATAAAAATGCCTTCAGAGCCTCATTGTAATGATCTTCTTGTGAATGAGTGTAGTCGTCACATCTCTTCTCAGAGATAAAGTTGCCACCATTGTAGCGAGTCTTGCACTCTATATTTTTACTGTCTCTTTACAATTCTTTCATTAATAGAAATCAAGTATTGTTGTATTTCTCTGTTTCTAGAAATTTTCATGAGTATTTCATTGTAATATCTCTGCTTTCATTTCATTCTGAAAATAATCCAGATCAACGTGCTCTGTAACTTTGACAGCAGGCCACCCTCGTGCTAAGCCATGATACCACCGGGGAAAATCTCACTCATGTTCTACGGGAGTTTGGGATGTGAAGGTTACCCTCCTTCACACCACTATGGTTAAGGATTTCCTCACACCCACTTGGCTCATGCCTCAAAGAGGTTTGTCAGATACCTTCCCAGTAACAATATTGTAGCCTTCTTAGCCCAGGTTGGGTTTTCTGGACTCTCCACCCAAACTCTAGAGCTTAATCTCTTTTTCCTTTATTGTGTTTTTACATAGTTCTCCCCCTAGCTCTAGGATCTGAACTCCCCTTATAGTTCTCATCTGACCTTCTTCTTTCTATCTGCCTTTGTTCCTTCTCTTGCATGTCCCTCCCCCCCCGATTTTTCCCGACTTTTCCCCTTCCTTCTGTTATAAGGAACTCGTGGGGTCGATCCCGAGATGTGAAAAATGGTGCCCTATTGTACCTAGGGTTGGCAATTTTAGTTGTCCTAGCCTGATCTCCCATATCTGGATTTATCTGGGGTAGTTGGTTGTCCACCTAACATCCTTCCTCATTATCTGATTTGCGTTGAAATAGGGGCTGAGGAAAATAATCTAAATATCAAATATTATCGACAAAGAGGTTTGGGTCATCTTTAACATGATGAGTTGCTCTCTAAGTTTCTTCACTTTTTACTCTAGTGGCATCATGGGTAGTATTTCAATGCTTCACCCCACAATCAGCCGGTTGGAATTTTAAATCAATAATAATACATTTACATTGTTCTTATTCCATTACATGGCAACCATAATTCATGATTAATTACACATAATCATAGGTTTAGAAAGGTGGGTGTTACATTATGGTGCATTCTCATTGATCGATATTTTTGTAGCTTCCCCTAAAATGAAGAGGCCAATGAGCCCTGAACCACAACCATTGACTCACCCTCAAGTCAACCCCTCAGTTCCTCTTTCCTTTTAAATGAAAGGGCCAATTAAAGGATGATATGTAAGGATTTACCACATAATTTGGTAAATTGTTCTAAATATGTGTGCCACTTGCCCAAAATGATAGAGGATCCAACAATCAATTCCTAGGCCTTATCATTGTTTGGTTTTGTAGTATAAGTCTACATAAGGGCCTATTGATATGAATCTGCAAAGGACTCCAATTGCTAGATAGATAAATAGGAAGACTATGATGTGAGGCTAAACTCTCTCAAGACTTTCTTCCCAACCAATGTAGCCTTGTGGAGTGCATCTAATTGATCATCCGAAAGTTGAATTTCTTGAAACTTAGCCTACTTCTCTAGAGGGTTAGCGATGGTTTGAGCCTCTGCATTCATCTACTTGATTTTCTTCCATAACTCCTCAATAGGCTTGTTCTTTTTCTCTAGTAGGCCCATCCAATCTTGAATATCAATGAAGATTTGATGACTCTCTCTTTGCTTGGTGCAATTGGGCCCTTGCATTGTTAACTTCTTCAACTAGAGGCCCCACTATAGTATTCCAGATATAAAATAACATGCAGAACATAAATATTTTAACTAGAAATGGTAGAGAAACAATGATATAACTGGAACAATACCAAAATAAAACGAGAATAATACCAGAATAACACCAGAATGAGCACTTTGATTACTGATAGCAATTTTCACTTGCCTCTTCGAGGGGGAAACCTCCAGCAAAGCAGATCTCTATTACAATAATATCCAAGACAATATTTCTCATACCATCTACTTCTATTTATACTAAATCTATCTATCCAAAAGAACAATCTAGAGGAAGATCCTTCTAGAAGCGGAAGCTTATATTAGGTCTTCTTACATTTGAATTATTCTTCCTTATTGATAGGCCTCATTAATATTGGCCTTTATTACATGGAATTATATTATTCTACCTACGTGAAGGTTTAGGGAGGTTAGGTCCCTAACATGCCCTCCCCCTTGAAGAACAACCTTGTCCTCAAGGCTTCAGATGAGGGAATTGTTGTAGAATGGTGGTTGACTCCAAGGTGGCATCTTTTGGAGGTGTATCTTTCCATTAGACTAACACTTCCTGGATGGTGCGCTGACATAGACGATGCTCTCTCTAGGATAAGAATGCTTGTGTCTGCAACCATATGGAACCTTGTTCATCCAACTCAGGGAGACTAGTTTGAGTTTGGCACTTAGTTCCAGTCACCTTCTTTAAGCAGGAAACATGAAAAACAGGATGGAGCTTCGACTGAATAAGTAGAGCTAATTGATAGGACACCAATCCCACATGCTTGAGCAATGTATAAGGACCATAAAATTTGGGTGCAAGTTTATGACAATGTTGAGCTTTGAGTGAAGTCTGCTTATAAGGATGTAGTCGAAGAAATACATGGTCCCCTTCAACAAAATGGCCTTCAGAACGACCTTGATATGCTTGTTGCTTCATGCGATTTTGAGTGATGACCAAATTGTCTTTGAGGGAACGAAGAATATCCTTTTGGAATGTAAGATTTGTGTCAACCTCCTAAACCTTCGAGACCCCTGGCATATAGGAGTGAATTGATGGGGGATTTTGGCCATAGACTACTTCAAAAGGAGTCATGAGAGTAGTTGTATGGTAAGATGTGTTGTACCACCATTTAGATAGGGGTAACCATTAAGCCGACCGATTTTTCCGTTCAGATGAAAAACACCTCAAATATTTTTCCAAATACTTGTTGACAACTTCAGTTAGGCCATCCGTCTTAGGGTGATAGGCAGTGTTGAGATGCAGTTGGGTTCCCTATAGCTTGAAAAATTCTTGCCAAAAATTTCTAGTGAAAGTGGGGTCTGTGTAAGAGACAATAGAATTAGGCATACCATGAATCTTGAAGATATTATCCATGAATATTTGAGCCACTGTGGCGGATGTGAATGGGTGTTGAAGAGCAAAAAAATGAGCATATTTGGAGAGAGTATTGACGACCACCATGATGACTGACATATTGCCCGATTTAGGTAAGCCTATAATGAAGTCCATAGAAATATCTCACCAAATAGCAGGGAGAACCAAAAGAGGTTTGAGTGTGCCCAAAGCTTTAAAAATTTCTCCTTTGTTGTGTTGATAGACCTCACATTTAGCCACAAATGTGCAGATGATCCAGGTGGATATTGGTGGCCACCCACCTATTCCAACTAGCTCCTCTTGTCAATTTTTAGTTCATCACGTTCTTCTGTACTTCTTTGTAATTGTGGGTTCTACATTTTTGGGGTTGTCTGAAGCCCTACACATATTCCAGGTGGATACTGGTGGCCTCCCACCTAAGCCAATTGTCTTATTTTGTATGTTTTCATGTCAGCACATAATTCTGTATTTCCAGGGCCGTTTTGGGGCCCTAAACAATGTTTTTTTGTCTTGCCATAGTCAAACTGTAGATAGAGTCAAATTTTGATGGCGTAATGCGTAGTTCTCAAAAATACATTTCCAACGGGCTATCACGTGCCTAAAACAGAGATCGTATGAAAAAGTTACGACCCTGGGATGTTGAGGTACCAACTTACTCATAGGGGACCACATAACTTTTAGCGTTTCATATCCTAGGGTTAGATTTTTGGATGTCTAGAGTTTTGGAATTCATGAGTACTGTTAAAAAGGAATTTGGAGCCTCATTGTAATCATTCTTTTTAGATGGATGCACGTAGTAGCCACATCTCTTCTTAGAGATAAGATACCACCATTCGAGCAAGTTGTTTTAGTTTTGCAGTTTTATAGTTTCAACCTATTTCATTTATTCAATAGAAGATATTGTTCACTAGATATCTATGTTATTCTCCATATCTCTTTTTTTATTGTATTTAGTCTGTTAATCAGTTCATTCTTCTCTTAATCCAGATTAGCTGAGGTCCTATTTCATACCCTCTTAGAAAAAAGAACGTTTGACCCGTTCATGGGTTTTGGTAAATCCTGAATGCCCAATTGTGGGTAAGGAATGAAGTTCAGAAAGTACTGTGGATTTAAGTTGGGATTGCTTGCACAAATACAAACGACCTTTGTAGTGAAGCTCTTCATTATTCCAAGAGTACCATGGAGAAACTGAAGAATTGTGTTGTAATTGGTGGAGCAGACTAGAAATTTTGGGGTCTTGCAACCGTTCCCGATGAATATCTTGGAGCCAATCTGGTACAATGAAGGAGAGGGAGAAAAGGGACCCATCTTCTTCATATTTTTGGGAAAGAGCATTGACCACTATATTTTCCTTTCCCTTCTTGTAAATGATCTCATAATCATATCCAAATAGCTTGGTCACCCATTTTTGCTACGTTGGGGATGAAACTCGTTGTTCCAGAAAATACTTGAGACTCTGATTAGTAGTTTTGATTTGGAATCATTGACCCAATAAATAAGGACGCCATAGATCCACAACATGTAGAATAGCTAACATTTCCTTTTCATAAATGGATTGGCCCAAATTTCGCTCTGAAATTTGTTTCCTAGTGAAGGCCAAGGGCCTGCCAACTTGCATGAGGATGGCTCCAATTCCTTTCCCGAAAGCATCACATTCCAATACAAATGTATTTGTGAAGTCTGGGAGTGCTAGGACAGGGGTCGAGCACATAGCATATTTTAAGGGTTGGAAGGCATGATGTGAAGCTGAAGTCCAAGTGAAAGCATTCTTTTTAAGGAGGGAAGTGAGAGGATATGCAATCTTTCCATAATTCCGAACAAACTTTCTATAATATCCCGTTAAACCCATAAAACCACGTAATCTCTTAAGAGTTTTAGGGTGAGGCCAATCTTGCATAGATTCAATTTTCTTAGGATCCACTCAGACACCATCCTTGCCGACAATATGACCCAGGTATTCCATTTCTTAGTCACTAAAGACACATTTATATTGTTTGAGTAAAAGTTGGTGCTTAGAGAGTAGATGGAGAACTTGATTCACATGGGAGAGATGGGATGAACAAGTTTTACTATAGATGAGAATATCATCAAAGAAAACTAAGACAAAATGATGGAGAAAAGGATAGAAGAAATGATTCATAAGACTTTGGAAAGTGGAAAGAGAATTACACAATCCAAAGGGCATTACCAATAATTCATAATGAACCTCATGAGTGCGAAATGCAGTCTTGGGAATGTCTTCTTCTTTCATACAGATCTGGTCATAGCCAAAATGTAGATCTAATTTGGTGAAGTACTGAGCACCACTCAATTGATCCAAGAGGTCATCAATGACAGGAATGGGGAATTTGTCTTTGAATGTGAGTTTGTTGAGGGTGAGAAAATCATGACACATGCGCCAAGTACCTTATTTCTTGAGTACCATGAACACAAGGGAAGAATAGGGGCTATTACTGGGATGGATAACACCAACTTCGAGTAATTCATGAACAATTTTCTCAATTTCATTATTCTGGGTAAAGGGATGACGATAAGGCCGAACATTGGGAGGAAGAATGCCCAGGATGAGAGGGATGGAATGATCATGGACTCCACGGGAAGGGGGAAGGTATTTGGGGGTGGTAAAAACAACTTGGTGGCGGGAGAGGATATATTGGAGGCCGAGATGCATATAAGGTGTCTCAACAACATGAATGGAGTGGAGTTGGGATATAATTCCTGAACAACCTTTTTTGAAGAGCTTTTCCATGCGATGGGAACTGATGATCTCAGAGGATCCTGTTGTGATTCCTTGGAACTTATAATGTTGTCCCTCCTATTGGAATTGCATGGTTAAGTCCTTAAAATCCATGAGAATGGGGCCTATATTGCATAACCATTCAACAACAAGAACAATGTCACAAACACCCATTTCTATAGAAAACATATGGGATTTAAGGTGATACTGACCAATTTGGAGTCACACATTTTCACATCATCCCCCACATTTCATGGAACAACCATTGACAATCATGATTTGAAAATTATTGACAACATAGATGTAACAATTGACTTCTTGGGAAATGCAGTGATGAATAAAGTTATGGGTGCGACCACCATCCACAAGGATGCCAACTTTCCTATTTTTGATGTAACCAATTAATTTGAGAGTCCAGGGAGCAAAGAAGCTAGTGAGGGAATTACGTGAAATCACTGGGTCAACATCTGGTGGGTCAGAGGGTGGGGTGAGGTTAGATGGTGGTGGTAGTTCCTCCACAGGAAGAACAACAACATCTTCTTCAGAAAGATTCTCAGTCACAACCATACAAATATTTTGTTCCTTACATTTGTGTCTGGGAAAATATTTGTCATCACAATTATAACAAAGACCCTTGAGTTGACGTTCAACCATTTCAACCCTGGTTAATTTCTAGATCTTAAAGGGAGTTGCATGAGGAGAAAAATGGTGGGTTTAGGGCGAGGAGGAAAGGAGGGTTCGTGGGTGTGGGAGGAGACAATCTGTTGGGATTCCTTAGCCTGTTGAGTAGCTTCCAACCAAGTATGGGTGTATTTCATTAGAACATGGGAACATATTTCATATTTGAGGCCATTGATAAAGCATTCCCTAAAGAAATCATCTGACATGCCCTCCGTTCTGAAAGCCAAGTACTCAAATGCGGAAATAAAGTCTTCCACTATCCTAGTTTGCTTTAACTTGGTCAAACGACCTAAACGGTGGGTGTCAGAGTCAAAGAGGTCATAAAGTTCAACCACATATTGTGTCTAAGCAAGATACCCTTGGCGTGCCTTTTTTCGCCATTGCCACCATTTCCATCATTTTGGATCCAAATGTAGGAAAACATAACAAAGCTTGGATAAATCATTATTAATTCCATGCAAAGAAAAATAATGTTCCATTTGGGTGACCCAACTTGTGGGATCCGATCCATCAAATTTTTTCACCTCAATCCTGGGAGGGAAAAGGTCTCACGAAAAGTGGTTAGTATGAGGACCTTGGTAATGGGAAGAGTCATGGTCATCCTGATAAGATGGTTGTTCAGAAGAGAAAGGGTTTGGGGAATGGCCCATGAAGTGTTCTTTGAGGTCTTTGATGTATGAACATTGTTCCTTGAGGATCACAATATCCGAATTGATTGAGCTAATGTTGGCATTGATATTCTTGATGTCTTTTTGGTTCTGATGGTTTTCAACAATCAAGGTATTGATTTCTTGGGCTTGGGTGGTAGCCATTTCAAAAAATGGGTAGGAAAATGGTATAGGGGAAACAAAAGGGTTCTGGAGGGGTGGGTGAGACCACTGCGAAGAAGGGTGTCAAATTATAAGTACCACCGTGATCAAGGAGAAAAGGGGGATCCAATGGGATAGGGGCCAAATAATGTTTTCAGGGAAGGGTCAGGTCCACAAAAAAATGTGTTAAAATGATAGGTATCACTGGAATCGAGGCGAAGAGAGGAACCTAGTGGAATAGGTCCCAAATAAGTGTGCTAGTGGGACCACTATACTCATTTTTTTTACTCTTGCAGAGTTATACTCTGGCCTGAATAATACCGCAGTGACAAAATTCCCAAATGCTTAACATAAAGAAATGGGTAGTAATTTTGCAACTAGAATGCAGAAGGTGCAGTTGCACAACAATAGATCTTGTCTGTTCTGTTTTTGTTCCCATCTCCAGGGGTAGGATATTCAGGGTTTCTACAGACAAGGGTTTTCCCTGTGCTATATCTCTGTGATATACGTGAGGGGTCCAACATTTGTACTTGGCCCAATATCTCAGGGCACCAACTAAGGAGGCTAGACCGAGCCCTTAGCCATACTACCCGACTACTTAGGTACTAGAGAGTATCTTCCTAAGTGCTATTATCAGTGGCACTATATAATTTAGGTGGCCGATTGGTTTATCTATGGAGGGATTCAAGAAATCTAGGATGATCCGTATACAGTTGTTGTCTGATGCACTACCACTCAAAGGGGTACCAACATGTGTTACAAGGGTGACCAACAGATGCACGCTTAAGTACCTGTTGAAGGTGAATCCCCCTGCGGACAAGTGGATTCCCTCTTGGTATCTAGACTCCTAAGGTCAAGACAGAAAAGTGCCTAACATGGACACTAAATTCCTTTTAGGTCTAATCAAGCTAATAAATGAAAGAGAAGTAGAAAGATATGTACCTTATTAGCGACAATCGTCCTTGCAAAGTCCATGCTGAGATTTGATCTTGAGCTCCCTAATAGGTCCTACAAAACAAACAAAGACACAATGGACTTCCTACTCTACTGAGATTAGCTCAATCATACATCAATCTACTGCAAACAAACTCATATGGAACAAGCACAAGTTTGAAAGAAACAGGCCAAGCATTGATTATATTAATGAGAACAAGTAAAAGTACTTACAATCCTTTGAATGAAGCTGCAACAACTTCTTCCAGTTCTCCTTATCCAACCCCTTTGCTCAAATAATATCCACTGATTGCTTTGATGGAATCTCACTCATGAGATCATAAGTTTGATGTAATTCCCAATTTCCATTGTCAATACCTTCTTATGAGATCATATGTTAGGTATAATTCTCAATCTTCCTTGTTCTGTTAATACCACTTATAGGATCATAAGTTTGGTATCAATCTCTAGTCTCCACCATACCTTTCACCATTAGAAGGCCTCCTTATATAACCTTGGAGAGGTCCAACCACTTGAGATATATTTGGGATAAGTTGAAGATTCCTCTCCTTCAGTTGAGAATCTTCCCTAAGATCATGCCTTGACCATCTATTCGAATCCAACCACCTTCAAGAATTGAGGGATTCTTCCCTTATTTGCCTCAACAAACCCAGAATTTGCTAAAAAAAGGGTAGCGCTTCCCCAAAAGGGTGCATAGGGCGCTCAAGCACTCCCCCAAAGAGGCTCATGGAGCGCCAACACTCCCTGACAGTGGGTAGGGGAGTGCTCCTCTCCAAAATTCAGTTTTTGAGTGTTTTTTCAATGGAAAAAGGTTTGTACTTCCTGTCAACTGATTTCTCTTCTTCCAAACTAGCCTTTGAGGTGTCTTAAGTGTATTTGTGATGTCGTTAGAGGCACGACATAGGCAAGATGGTAGTATGATGTTTTTGACACTTGCAACACTTGTAGTCAAGATGCGACACTTGCGAACAAGATGCGACACTTACAACACTTGTAATGACGACACTTGCGACACTATCAAAGTGAGTAATTTTGAGGTGTAACAGATTGCCCCCCAAAGTATGAAGTTAGAAGACGATGATGACTGAAGTAATTTGTGGACCTTTTCGAGCAAGGGTATGGACACAGAGAAATTGAAAAAAGCTACACACAACCATCAAACAAATATTATGACATGTTTCAAAAACCCAAGGCAGGCATGCCTGTGCTTGAGTGATAAAGACTTTTTAGGTATGGCCACCATAAAATACACTGCGGATCCATAATTATATTGAAAAAATGGTATAGCCACTGCAGATACAATGTGGATCTATACTTCTATGACCTGAACTGATCGTAGCCACGAAGAATACACAGTGGATCTACGAAATGACAAGACATAGCCACGACCAATACAAAGTGGATCTATGTAATAGTATATGTATCATAGTTCAAGAGAACTCCTTTGCAACCTGGGAAAAGTACATATAAGAGTGATGACTCAAACCAGGGTCTTCTCACTGATCCTGATGTAGTACGAATCTAACCATGTGAATAGATGTCTTGATATCGAACATGGTAGAAACCACTTGATTACCAATCAATGATGTAAACCATTAATAGGTGCGAGGGAAATCACCATTGATGTCAATGATTCCCAAGGTACTCTAGTACATTCTGATGAATGTGAATAAATGAGCTGAAGTCGAACATCCATGGAATCATCCGATCAAAGGTCAATGATGTAAACCAACTGTCGGACACGAGGAGGCCTGCCATTGAGGCATGCAGGTCCCAAGGTACTAACTAGTTTCTAAGTCTGAGTCCCTGGATAATGTGTCGAAGTCGACAGGAATAGACTTGTCGAAGGAGGGCCTTGATGTATCCCCCATCAACGACACGAAAGAGACACAAAAATGTAATTGGTAGATCAAATGAACATGGACTGACATGGGTATTGAAACAAGATATTTGTGATTGTTGACTCTTGAGGCAGATACTTCCCTTGAACACTGAGTTGAAACAACAAAAACTTGTCATGGACCAAAACATGATAATGTAGTGGATACGGTGACTTTCATCGGGTGACCCAAAGGATTAAAAGAAACTCATAGGATTGGATCAATGCAGAGGTTCAACGGATTAAAATGTGTGCAAAGACAAAATGCCGTGTTCAAGGGCGACCGTAAGATTTACTGGTAGTGTTCTCAAAACTACTTGGCTTGCTTCTTTCAATTTCCCCCCCACCCAGATAGATGAGTACCTCTTTTTAATTTAATGAGCTTGAGGAGGGTAACACATGCTCGATATGACTCACCTTTGGTAATTCCTTCTTCCTTTGTTTAACGAACTGGAAGAAGTAAGGGTTCGATCCCATATGGGCCCTTCAATGCATGATTGTTTAATGATTTCAGAGAAGGTAAACTCAGTGGTTTTTCATATTTAGAGAGTCTGAAAACAACTTAAAGACGACTCCAATGTTGTCCTTTTTAATAATGTTAGTCTCGCGAGGCCGAAAAAGAGATAAATTATCACTTGAAAGATGCCCTTTCAAACCTTTTAATGAGTGCGAAAGGAAGAAAGATCACTTGACAATATTTTCATGTTTAGAGAGTCTGAAAAGAGCTCAAAGACGACATCAGGGGGTTCCTTTTTCGTATATCCATGTAGTTCCGAAAAAGAGATAAAAGTTTACCTGGATGCATTCTCATGTATTTATGAGCACGATAAAGAACAAAGACTAAGATCGGTATGCCCCCAGCTTGAAAGCTAGTGAATTAACTCCAGAATGATCATCAAAGGCTGGAGACATGCCCTCCAAGATTCAATTCATTCACCGACTTTGAGGTTGTCACCAATTTCTGTACTAGATGGAGAAAAAGGATACAGGTGAATGAAATGAAGGTTCAAATACAAGAGCTAACGAAAGACTCGACTCGACATCTACGAGATATGGTGAAAGACTCGACCTGACAGGAGAGGTGACTGTTTCATTTTTTAATGAGCTTGACACAGGAAAAGAACTATGCTCAGGGCTCTGGGTTCAATTCCCAGATTGTTGTTTCATTTTTTAATGAGCTTGCTACATAGAGGAAAACTATGCTCAAGGCCTCTGTTTCATTTTTAAATGAGTTTTCCACAGAGAAGAGAAAACTATGCTCGTGGACTCTTCTTGATCACGGCTTCCAAGAAAATAACGCTTTGGAAGAACACCATGTCAAGGGACAAAACTCGGTCATGGATTCCAAGAGATCTTCACTGGATGGAAGAAAATCACTTTGAAAGGAACACATGTCGAGGGCCGTGACAGGGGTAAGGATATCAGGCTCTAATAGCCCTACCAAAGAGATCACCATGTCAACTACTAGATCCAAATCATCAGAAGTTGAAGTCATGGGAGATAACGCCACATAATTGACATGCATCGGGGGCGATACTATCGTCATATAAGAACCATTCAGGGAGGTAATCCAGTCAGGACCGATGAAGGAAAGTTGATTAATAGTCACAATTTTTCTATCGTGAGGGAAAGATATCACAAGAAAAAGAGTGGACACAATAGCTTTCATGGAATAGACATAATCCCACCCAAGGAGTAAAGAGAAATCCAAGGGGTCTTAGACTACCATGACATCAATAAAGACAAGTTTCTGTCCCAAAGTTACGAGAAACTAAGGAAGGGTCCCTAAAGTTTGACTAGTTCTTCTGTTAAAAGCTAACCGATTCTATGTAACCGGTGCAAGCTGAAGACAACCAAAAGCGTGCTAAGCAACAGAGGAAAAAATACTAACAGATGCACCTTCATATATCAATGTTTGAGGAACGTCCCGACCAAAAACCTGTACTATAATCTGGAAAGGAATGTGAGAAGGAAGACGAGGTCCTATTAGCGCACCCAATAAAAAAGGATGGCCTCATTGCTTGGAGGGGGTTTCGTGGGAGAAAGAGGAATTCCCCCCAGCACGGTAGATTTTGTATCAATGAGAAAAATGTGGGAAGTATTGGGTTTAATCTCTAGAGAGAGAGTAGGATCGATCGATGATGGGATCGAATCAACCACGCAGGCACTCTTCAGAAGAAGGGTGGGAATGACTGAGGAAGGGACTGGATCAACCACTTTGGCACTCATCAAAGGAGGAGTGGGATCAACCGATGACAGAACCAGATTGACCACTTGGGTTTCATTCTCCAAGGGGAGAATGGGGTCGACGGGTGGAAACGGATCGACCACTTTGGTGTCACTCTCTAACGGGAGAGTGGGGTTGACCGAGGATGAAAATGGATCGACTACTTGGGTTACACTCTTTTGATGAAGAGTAAGACTGATCGATGACAGAACTGGATCAACTTCTTGGGATTGTGGTTCAATCGATGATGAAACTAGATTGACCACCTGATCAACCGGACTGACCAGGGATGGAACCGGATTGACCAATCCATCAACTAATGATGGGTTGGGGGAAATCTTACGATAACCTTTTGGAAGTTGAATTTTTTACAAAAGAGAAGAAGCCTCATCCATACAAGGACAAAGGTGAGAATAATGATCACCTTTGCATAACATGCAAGGGAATTTGACAATTGTCTTCTTCTTACCAACCTTAACATCACTAGTTGATGGGGTATCACCGACATGACCAGCAGAGACCGATGACGTGGATGACCACATTTCTAAGACCTTGGGAATACCAGGGCAATCCCTTAGAAAGTGGTCACCCTTACAAAGAGTGCAAGGGAATTTGGGTTTCAAATTCTTTACTTTAATCTTGTTGACCTCATCAATACCCCTAGTACTATTAAAAGTAACTGGTTGCTTGGATCCAACATCTGATGTTCTTGGGGCCTTGGTCTTTTTCGGGATCTTCTTCTTCCTCTCTTTTTGTTTCTTCTTCTTCTGATCAACCTAGATACTTTCTTTAAAGATTTCACTAGACGAAGAAGGAGAAAGGGAAGGAGACTTAATGGGTGAAGAAGGCAAAAAGTCGACGTGAGGTTGATGTGTGGGTGGTGTACTAACATCTAAAGTATTAGGTGTAGTTGAAACTTGGGAGGATTCGAGATCACCAGAGTGGGGAACAACCAAACCGGTAATCCGATGGTGAGTCCCAGAAGACTTAGTGTGGCAATGTATGGAGGACCAAAGTTTCCAAAAGAAAGAAAGGTATAAGGTTCCCCAGGAGAAGGGGTTCCTCCATTGGTACTCTCAGGATTTGATGCCATTAACACTGACTCGACTTAAGGTCCACTAAGTAACACAACCAAAATACGTTATGAATCTAAGAAGCAAACAATCAAAAAAATTCTTGCTATAATGAAACCACTAGTTGGTGATGAAATCCAACATCGCGATATCAAAATAGGAAGAGGCAGGCCTAGAGTGGGTGGATCAGTTACATTGGTGACCTCCTTAACAGACTTACACCTTGGTGCAATCTTCCACTGAGTAATTGTGGATTTACCCTCCAAGGAGCCCGAGCGAGTTTGATCAACGTCTGTTCCAGGTAAAGTGAGACTTCCCTTCACCGTCACCTTGTGTGAGACCCTAAAGATTATGGCTACTAAGGTCACCAACTCATAGTCAGCCCCTGGGTGGGTATAGTTGATAGTCTGATCTGAACGTATGGGTAGGATAATAAGTCCGAAATCAACTCGAGAGGCTCCCACACATAATCGTGGGTATACCCTCAAGTGACCCCCAATATACGATCTAACCACTACAAACAGTTGAACCACGAAGGGATAATCTCTATAACTCTCCCGAATGTGACCTCGTGCGTAACCCCTGTGTGAGAGGGGGATCCCAGAAAGCCTATACGACAATTGGATTTTCTCTCCCTATCGCAAGATGCTAAGTTTTTTTGATAACTTTGGAAAGTTATCCTTTAAACCTATTCCAAAGCCCTACACCTTAAAACTAATGTAGGTTTTCTAACAAAGATGTAAAAAGTCTGATAAATTTTAGTTAAGCATTGATTTTAGTGGCTGTTGTTTAGTTAGAGGTGTATGAGAGTGAAGACTGATGATATTATGACTCAGTTCCCAAAACATGCATAAGAAATGATATCAATCTTTTCTTTCAATGAATGTCTAATTAAGGGAAGGGGAAGGTTTTTCCTTTCATTGTCAAACACCAAGATGAAATGACCTCATGATAGTCCTCAATAAGGAATCCAATGCAATGTTAAAATGTTTGTATGTGACTGATAACCAATAGATGTAAATCTTCTTATGCTAATCGAACTTCAAGAGTTGTGAGATTTAAGCAATCTGGAAGCAAACTTCACATAAACCAAAAGACACCCTTGTTGTGATCAAACAAGAAACAGAAAACCAAAAACTCAAAAGGAAGGGGAAAGAGCTTGGAAAAGATGACTCAAAGATCAGAAAGAAAAGTACAAAAGACCTTTGAAACCCCTTACAAAGTTTTCACTCATTCAAATAAACGAGAAGAAAATGACAAATTGACTCCAAACCGTGAAGGACAAATTGCGAAGTAAGGACAAATGTCAAAAAATACAAACAAAAGAGGATGAATTCTCAGAAATAAGGGTGTTTGAAATCCAATATCAATATGGACTGAGAGTATGGGACCCTGAGCAAAAGCCAAAACCAAGAAATAACTTCAGAAGATGAAAATTCTGGAGAATTTCTCACAAAAATGGGGTAGCACTCTAGTGTAAGGAGCACCAGAGCATTCCAACACTCTGTGTAAGGCTAAAGGGGAGTGATAGTGCTTTGAAAACAACAGAAGGGGAGCGCTCTGCTCCAAAAACTTAGAAAAAAACCCAGAATCTCAAAAAATGAAGGAAATTTAGTTAATCAGGGTGATCCTGATGACATAATGAGGCATTCAAACAAATCTAAGAATCAACATGACAATATGAAGAAGATCAAATCAGTGGGAAAAGGGCCAAAACAAGATCTAGGAATGGAACAAGAATCAAATCTCCTCCCTAGTGGAGTCACCAATTTCTGTTGAAGGTGAATCCTCCTGCGGACAAGTGGATTCCCTCTTGGTCTCTAGACTCCTAAGGCCAGGACAAAAAAGTGATTAACATGGACACTGACTTCCTTTTAGGTCTAATCAAGCTAATAAATTAAAGAGAAGGAGAAATATATGTACCTTATTAGCGACGTTCGTCCTTGCAAAGTCCAGGCTAAGCTTTGATCTTGAGCTCCCTGATAGGTCCTGCAAAACAAGCAAAGACACAATGGAATTCCTACTCTACTGAGATTAGCTCAATCATAGATCCATCTACTGCAGACAAAATCATATGGAACAAGCACAAGTTTGAAAGAAACAGGTCAAACATTGATTATATTAATGAGAACAAGTAAAAGTACTTACAATCTTTTGAATGAAGGTGCAACAACTTCTTCCAGTTCTCCTTGTCCAACCCCTTTGCTCAAATAATATCCACTGATTGATTTGATGGCATATCGCTCATGAGATCATAAGTTTGATGTAATTCCCAATCTCCATTGTCAATACCTTCTTATGATATCATAAGTTAGGTATAATTCTCAATCTTCCTTGTTCTGTCAATACCACTTATAGGATCATAAGTTTGGTATCAATCTCTAGTCTCCACCGTACCTTTCACCATGAGAAGGCATCCTTATATAATCTTGGAGATGTCCAACCACTTGAGATATCTTTGGGATAAGTTGAGGATTCCTCTCCTTTGGTTAAGGATCTTCCCTAAGATCATGCCTTGACCATCTATTTGAATCCAACCACCTTCAGAAATTGAGGGATTCTTCCCTTATTTGCCTCAACAAACCCAAAATTTGCTAAAAAAAGGGTAACACTCCCCCAAAAGGATGAAAATGGTGCTCAAGAACTCCCCCAAAGAGGCTCAGGGAGTTCCAACACTCCTTGACAGTGGGTAGGGGAGCGCTCCTCTCCAAAATTAAGTTTTTGAGTGTTTTTTAATGGCAAAAGGTTTGTACTTCCTGTCAACTGATTTCTCTTCTTCCAAACTAGCCTTTGAGGTGTCTTAAGTGTCTTTGTGATGTCGTTAGAGGCATGACATAGGCAAGATGGAGGTATGATGTTTTTGACACTTGCAACACTTGTAGTCAAGATGCGACACTTGTGAACAAGATGCGACACTTACAACACTTGTAATGACGACACTTGCGACACTATCAAAGTGAGTAATTTTGAGGTGTAACAGATTTCCCCCCAAAGTATGAAGTTAGAAGACGATGATGACTGAAGTAATTTGTGGACTTTTTCGAGCAAGGTTATGGATGCAGGGAAACCGAAAAAAGCTGCACACAACCATCAAACAAATATTATGACATGTTTCAAAAACCCAAGGCAGGCATGACTATGCTTGAGTGATAAAGACTTTTTAGGTATGGCCGCCATAAAATACACTGCGGATCCATAATTATACTGACAAAATGGTATAGCCACTACAGATACAATGTGGATCTATACTTATATGACCTGAACTAATCGTATCCATGAAGAATACACAATGGATCTACGAAATGACAAGACATAGCCACGAGCAATACAAAGTGGATATATGTAACAATATATGTGTCATAGTTCAAGAGAACTCCTTCACAACCTGGGAAAAGTACATTTAAGAGTGATGAATCAAACCAGGGTCTTCTTACCGATCCCGATGTAGTACAAATCTAACCATGTGAATAGATGTATTGATGTCAAACATGGCGGAAACCACTTGATTACCGGTCAATGATGTAAACCGTTAACAGGCGTGAGGGAAATCACCATTGATGTCAATGATTCCCAAGGTACTCTAGTACATTCCGATGAATGTGAATAGATGAGCTGAAGTTGAACATCCGTGGAATCATCCGATCAGAGGTCAATGATGTAAACCCACTGTTGGACATGAGGAGGCCTGCCATTGAGGCATGCAGGTCCCAAGGTACTAACTGGTTTCTAAGTCTGAGTCCCTGGATAATGTGTTGAAGTTGACAAGAATAGACTGCTCGAAGGAGGGCCTTGATGTATCCCCCATCAACAACACGAAACAGACACAGAGATGTAATTGGTAGATCAAATGAACATGGACCGACATGGGTATTGAAACAAGATATTTGTGATGGTTGACTCTTGAGGCAGATACTTCCCTTGAACACTGAGCCACAACAACATAAACTTGTCATGGGACAAAACACGATAATGCAGTGGATACGATGACTTTCGTTGGGTGACCCAAAGGATTAAAAGAAACTCAGAGGATTGGCTCAGTGAAGAGGTTCAATGGATTAAAATGCGTGCAAAGACAAAATGCCGTGTTCAAGGGTGACTGTAAGATTTACTGGTAGAGTTCTCAAAACTACTTGGCTTGCTTCTTTCAATTTTTCCCCCATCCAGATAGACGAGTACCTCTTTTTAATTTAATGAGCTCGAGGAGGGTAACACATGCTCGATATGACTCACCTTCGGTAATTCCTTCTTCCTTTGTTTAATGAACTGGAAGAAGTAAGGGTTCGATCCCATATGGGCCCTTCAATGCATGATTGTTTAATGATTCCAGAGAAGGTAAACTCAGTGGTTTTTCATATTTAGAGAGTCTGAAAACAACTTAAAGATGACTCCAATGTTGTCCTTTTTCGTAATGTTAGTCTCGCGAGGCCGAAAAAGATATAAATTATCACTCTAAAGACGCCCTTTCAAATATTTTAATGAGTGGGAAAGGAAGCAAGATCACTCGACAATCTTTTCATGTTTACAGAGTCTGAAAAGAGCTCAAAGATGACTCCAGGGGGTTCCTTTTTCGTATATCCATGTAGGTCCGAAAAAGAGATAAAAGTTTACCCGTATGCATTCTCATGTATTTACGATCACGAGAAATAACAAAGACTAAGCGTAGTATGCCCCCATCTTGAAATCTAGTGATTTAACTCCAAAATGATCATCAAAGGCTGGAGACATGCCCTCCAAGATTCAATTCATTCACCGACTTTGAGTTTATCACCAATTTCTGTACTAGATGGAGAAAAAGGATACAGGTGGATGAAATGAAGGTTCAGATATGAGAGCTAACGAAAGACTCGAATCGACATCTACGAGATCTGGCGAAAGACTCGACCTGACAGGAGAGGTGTCTGTTTCATTTTTTAACAAGCTTGACACAGGAAAAGAACTATGCTCAGGGCTCTGGGTTCAATCCCCAGATTGTTGTTTCATTTTTTAACAATATTTCTACAGAGAGGAAAACTATGCTCAAGGCCTCTGTTTTATTTTTAAATGAGCTTTCTATAGAGAAGAGAAAACTATTCTCATGGACTCTTCTCGATCATGGCTTCCAAGAAAATAACGCTCTGGAAGAACACTATGTCAAGGGACAAAACTCGGTCATGGCTTTCAAGATATCTTCACTGGACGGAAGAAAATCACTCTGGAAGGAACACATGTCGAGGGCCGCGACATGGGTAAGGATATCAGGCTCCAATATCCCTACCGAATAGATCACCATGTCAACTACTGGATCCAAATCATTAGAAGTTGAAGTCATGGGAGACAACGCCACATAATTGACATGCAACGGGGGTGATACTGTCATCATATAAGAACCATTCAGGGAGGTAATCTAGTCATGACCGATGAAGGAAAGTTGATTAATAGTTACAATTTTTCCATTGTGAGGGAAATATATCACACGAAAAAGAGTGGACACAATAGCTTTCATGGAATAGACATAATCCTGCCCAAGGAGTAAAGCGAAATCCAAGGGGTCTCGGACTACCATGACATCAATAAAGACATTTTTCCGTCCCAAAGTTACGGGAAACTGAGGAAGGGTCCCTAAAGGTTGACTAGTTCTTCTGTTAAAAGCTAATAGATTTTGTGTAACTTGCGCAAGATGAGGACAACCCAAAGCGTGCCAACCAACAAAGCACAAAATACTAATGGATGCACCTTCATCTATCAATGTTTGAGGAATGTCCCGACCACAAATATGTACTATAATCTGGAAAGGAATGTGAGAAGGAATATGAGGTCCAGTTAGTGCACCCCAATAAAAAAGGATGGCCTCATTGCTTGGAGGGGGTTTCGCGGGAGAATGAGGAATTCCCCCCAACACGGTAGATTCTGTATCAATGAGAAAAATATGTGCAGTATTGGGTTTAATCTCTAGAGGTAGAGTAGGATCGACCGATGATGGGATCGAATCGACCACGTAGGCACTCTTCAGAGGAAGGGTGGGATTGACCGAGGAAGGGACTGGATCAACCACTTTGTCACTCATCAAAGGAGGAGTGGGATCGACCGATGACAGAACCAGATCGACCACTAGGGTTTCATTCTCCAAGGAGAGAATGGGGTCGATGGGTGGAAACAGATCGATCGTTTTGGTGTCACTCTCTAATGGGAGAGTGGGGTCGACCGAGGATGAAAATGGATCGACTACTTGGGTTACACTCTTTTGATGAAGAGTAGGGTTGATCGATGACGAAACTGGATCGACTACTTGGGATTGTGGTTCAATCGAGGATGAAACTAGATTGACCACCTGATCAATCGGACTGACCGGGGATGGAACCGGATTGACCAGTCCATCAACTAACGATGGGTTGGGGGAAAGCTTATGATAACCTTTTGGAAGTTGAAGTTTTTACAAAAGAGAAGAATCCTTGTCCATACGAGGAAAAAGGTGAGAATAATGATCACCTTTGCATAACATGCAAGGGAATTTGACAATTGTCTTCTTCTTACCAACCTTAATGTCACTAGTTGATGGGGTATCACCGGCATGACCAGTAGAGGCTGATGACGTGGAGGACCACATTTCTAAGACCTTGGGAATACCAGGGCAATCCCTTAGAAAGTGGTCACCCTTACAAAGACTGTAAGGGAATTTGGGTTTCAGATTATTTATTTTAATCTTGTTGACCTCATCAACACCCCTAGTACTATTAACAGTAACTGGTTGCTTGGATCCAACATCTAATGTTGTTGGGGCCTTGGTCTTTTTCGGGCTCTTCTTCTTCCTCTCTTTCTGTTTCTTCTTCTTCTGATCAACTTGGCTACTTTCTTTAAAGCTTTCACTAGACGAAGAAGGAGAAAGGGAAGGAGACTTAATGGGTGAAGAAGGAAAAAATTCAACGTGAGATTGATGTTTGGGTGGTATACTAACATCTAAAGTATTAGGTGCAGTTGAAACATTGGGAGGATTCGAGATCGCCGGAGTGGGGAACAACCAAACCGATAATCCGATGGTGAGTCCCGGAAGGCTTGTGTGGAAATGTATGGAGGACCAAAGTTTCCAAAAGAAGGAAAGGTATAAGGTTCCCCAGGAGAAGGGGTTCCTCCATTGGTACTCTCAGGATTTGATGCCATTAACATTGACTCGACCTAAGGTCCACTAAGTAACACAACCAACATACGCTATGAATCTGAGAAGCAAACAATAAAAAAAAATATTCCCATAATGAAACCACTAGTTGGTGATGAAATCCAACGTCGCGATATCAAAATAGGAAGAGACAGGCATAGAGTTAGTGGATCAGTTACATTGGTGATCTGCTTAACGGACTTAGGCCTTTGTGCAAGCTTCCACGTAGTAATTGTGGATTTACCCTGCAAGGAGCCCGAGTGAGTTTGATCAAAGTCTATTTCAGGTACAGTGAGATTTCCCTTCACCGTCACCTTGTGTGAGACCCTAAAGATTATGGTTACTAAGGTCACCAACTCACAGTCAGCCCTTGGGCGGGTACAGTTGACAGTCCGATCCAAATGTATGGGCAGGATAACAAGTCCGAAATCAGCTTGAGAGGCTCCCACACATAATCGTGGGTATACCCTCAAGTGACCCCCAATATACGATCTGACCACTACAAACAATTGAACTACGGAGGGATAATCTCCGTAACTCTCCCGAATTCGACCTCGTGCGTAACCCTTGTGTGAGAGGGGGATCCCAGAAAGCCTACACATAAATTGGATTTTCTCTCCCTATCGCAAGATGCTAAGTTTGTATGATAGATTTGGAAAGTTATCCTTTAAACCTATTCCAAAGCCCTACTCCTTAAACTAATGTAGGTTTGCTAACAAAGATGTAAAAAGTCTGATAAATTTTAGTTAAGCATTGATTTTAGTGGCTGTTGTTTAGTTAGAGGTGTATGAGAGTGAAGAATGATGATATTATGACTCAGTTCCCAAAACATGCATAAGAAATGATATCAATATTTTCTTTCAATGAATGTCTAATTAAGGGAAGGGGAAGGATTTTCCTTTCATTGTCAAACACCAAGATGAAATGACCTCATGCAATAGTCCTCAATATGGAATCTAATGCAATGCTAAAATGTTTGTATGTGACTGATAACCAATAAAGGTAAAGCTTCTTACGCTAATCAAACTTCAAGAGTTGTGATATTTAAGCAATCTGGAAGCAAACTTCACATAAACCAAAAGACACCCTTGTTGTGATCAAACAAGAAACAAAAACCCAAAAACTCAAAAGGAAGGAGAAAGAGCTTGGAAAAGATGACTCAAAGATCATAAAGAAAAGTACAAAATACCTTTGAAACCCCTTACAAAGTTTTCACTCATTCAGATAAACGAGAAGAAAATGACAAATTGACTCCAAATCGTGAAGGACAAATTGCGAAGTAACGACAAATGTCAAAAAATCCAAACAAAAGAGGATGAATTCTCAGAAATAAGGGTGTTTGAAATCCAATATCAATATGGACTGAGAGTATGGGACCTTGAGCAAAAGCCAAAACCAAGAAATAACTTAAGAAGATGAAAATTCTGGAGAATTTCTCACAAAAATGGGGTAGCGCTCTAGTGTAAGGGGCACCAGATCATTCCACAGTTCTGTGTAAGGATAAAGGGGAGTGCTAGCACTCTGACAACAACAGGAGGGGAGTGCTCTGCTCCAAAAACTCAGAAAAAAGCCCAGAAACTCAAAAAATGAAGGAAATTCAATCAATCAGGGTGATCTTGATGACATAATGAGGCATTCAAACAAATCTAAGAATCAACATGACAATATGGAGAATATCAAATCAGTGGGAAAAGGGCCAAAACAAGATCTAGGAATGGAACAAGAATCAGAGCTCCTCCTCAGTGGAGTTGCCAATTTCTGTTGAAGGTGAATCCCCCTACGGAAAAGTGGATTCCCTCTTGGTCTCTAGACTCCTAAGGCCAAGATAGAAAAGTGATTAACATGGACATTGACTTCCTTTTAGGTCTAATCAAGCTAATAAATGAAAGATAAGGAGAAATATATGTACCTTATTAGCGACGTTCGTCCTTGCAAAGTCCAGGCTGAGCTTTGATCTTGAGCTCCATGATAGGTCTTGCAAAACAAACAAAGACACAATGGAATTCCTACTCTATTGAGATTAGCTCAATCATAGATCCATCTACTGTAGAAAAATCATATGGAACAAGCACAAGTTTGAAAGAAACATGCCAAACTTTGATTATATTAATGAGAACAAGTAAAAGTACTTACAATCCTTTGAATGAAGGTGCAACAACTTCTTCCAGTTCTCCTTGTCCAACCCCTTTTGTCAAATAATCTCCACTGATTGATTTGATGGAATCTCACTCATGAGATCATAAGTTTGATGTAATTCCCAATCTCCATTATTAATACCATCTTATGAGATCATAAGTTAGGTATAATTCTCAATCTTCCTTGTTCTGTCAATACCACTTATAAGATCATAAGTTTGGTATCAATCTCTAGTCTCCACCGTACCTTTCACCATGAGAAGGCCTCCTTATATAACCTTGGAGAGGTCCAACCACTTGAGAGATCTATGGGATAATTTGAGGATTCCTCTCCTTCAGTTGAGGATCTTCCCTAAGATCATGCCTTGACCATCTATTCGAATCCAACCACCTTCAGGAATTGAAGGATTCTTTCCTTATTTGCCTCAACAAACCCAGAATTTGCTAAAAAAAGGGTAGCGCTCCCCCAAAAGGGTAAAAAGGGCGCTCAAGCACTTCCCCAAAGAGTCTCAATGATGTAGGAGCATCTCCCTAACATCAAGCGAGCCAGCGCGGAAGCGATCAGACAGCTGGATGAGTACCAACAAAAATTTTGAAAATCACCTTGGAAGTTGTTGCGTGATCTTAAATGAGTCATTAAGAGAAGGCACACTTGTATAATGTAAATGGACCTTGAGCCTTTAGCTCTCGTCCTTAGTAGGTAGAATGCATTTAAAGTAGTTAATGAAAGTAGATAGAATTTAATTCTAGATTAGACAGCTTTAGAGCACAAGAGGGAAATGCGATATAGACACCCTCATTGTGCATTGTAATATTATCAAAGAAGTGAAAGAGCATGCAGAGAACTATGTAAAAACACCCATGTACTGATATTTGAATTAATAGAAGAGTTTGATTCAAATTCATGGTTTTGTGTTGTTCTCTGTGTATGGATGTTGAATGTTATGCTCATGAATGTTTGCTTCCTATTATACATTTGTTTTATATGCTGTGTATATGATTTCATGGTTGAATTGAAGTCTGAGAGGAAGTAGGAATGAGTTTCAATTGTTTCTCTATTTGAGCCGAGAATTCCTGTAGGGAGTGCAGTTGAAGTGTCCGCAAGGTGTGCGTCGACAAGAATTCAGGGTTGCGTCTCTGAAGCTCAGATAGTTTTACTTTTGTTCTCATTTCCCAAAGGTGCAGTTGGGAATAGGGGCCGTGCAAGGAGTGCGCAGGCCGGGTAAAAGTCTCAGGGTTGTGAACCTGAATGAAGCGTCGAGAGACTGCTGCTGCAGGTGTGCGCAGAGTCGAAGTATTCAAGCACTTGAAAGTGTTTGAAGGTTGCCGCAAGGAGTGCAAGCAAGAGGCTTTTTTCTGAGAACTTGAAGCCGTGGGAAAAGCTCAGGAGGTATAGAAACTTTGAGTAATCACCAAGAGAAGCACAGGGAGTTTGTGCCGTGAAGTGTTTAAACAAGCGTCGCAAGTAGTGCGTAGGTGGACAAGTCTTCGTGGAGGAGTACTTGGTTCATTTTGCAGAATTCATCGGGAAATATAGATGGTCGGTATTCTCCGAGGAGAATTCGAGACATCCCGTGGGTCGTCAGATCTCACAGAGGATCAGGGAAGTTACAGTGAAGGTATTGAGAGGTTAAAATCTCAGGAGGGGCAGAGCCGTTGATCCGAGTCACAAGGCCCATCGGATTTGCACGTAGAATCGTGTATCGGGGTTTCGTGGGTTGAAGTCCCGTGAATATAGCAGCAGGGATCGCGATATCATGAAACGCAATATCCCGACAGCCAAAGATTTGTGTGGGGCCACAAGGATCAGAGGAGGTGGACAGGTGGCACGCCATATCGGGGTTTCGTGGCGAGAAGTCCCGAAACAATCGCATCAGGATTCGCTATATTGCGAACTCCGAAATGTCGATGGAGTGAAGGCGTTGAAAGGTCAAACTCGCGTGTGTGTCAGAGTTTCTGCGTATCGGGGTTCGGGAGTCATTAAAGCAAGTTGTTTGACATCGTGAGTGCCGAATTCGCGATAGAGAAACCCCCGATAGGAGAAGGTCAGCGTTGACTGTTGTCGGGTTTCAGTGATTCGTGAAACCAACGCTCGACCTTAGGATTCGTCGAGTTGCGAAGTCTGATCTCCCGATAAGTAAAGAGGGGGATCCCACGAGGATTGCTGTGGGTGCATATTTTCTAAGAGGGAAATAGAAGAACCGTTTGGAGTTCTTCGGGCCGAAAGGAAGGAAAGATCCTGTGAGCGGACGTGCTTGCAAGCGCGTACTGCGTCAGTTTGGTATTAGAGCTCAGAAAGGTTCTTTGCTTTCTATAGCAGAGAAGAAGAGAATTCACCATGCCACCAAGGAGAAGGGACATGCAGACACCCGATCTAGAGGATAGGGAAATGTCGAGACGAAGATGTAGGCAAATGGCAGATCCAGTTATGGAGAGACAAATGCATGATCTCTGAGCAAGACTCGAAGACATGGAGACAACACAAAGATGCACAGCCAGTGTGGGGGATCTCAGTGATTCCGAAAGCGAGATCGAGGATGAACATGAAGAAGAAGTTGCAGCCAAAGATGCATCAAACGAGCATTTGATAAGAGCTATTTACAGGATGGGTGCGAGAGCAAAGATGGACATTCCAGTTTATGAGGGAAACTTTGATGCAAAGGAGCTTCTAGACTGGATTCGAGCTCTAGACACATACTTCGACTATGAATATGTCGAAGAGGACAAGAAGGTCAAGCATGCTGTCACGAGATTGAAGGGACATGCAGCATTGTGGTGGGATGAACTACAAGCTGACAGATGCTGCAAGGGCAAGCAGAAGATCAAGAGTTGGGATCGAATGATTGCGAAGATGAAGGCGAAATTCATCCTGAGAGATTATCAAATTACTCTGTTCAGGATAATGCAGAACCTGAGACAGAAGCTGATGACAGTGAAATAATACACTGAGGAATTCTATAAGCTGAACATCAGGGCAGGTCATCGGGAAAGCGATGATGAAAAAGTTGCCAGATACATGAATGGCCTGAGATATGATATCCAGGATGAGATGAGCATGGTAACCATCCGAACGGTGGAATATGCTTATCAGATGGCTCTGAAATCTGAGGAGAAGTTGAGCCAAAAGCAGAGTCAGAGGGGTCGAGGCAGAAGTTAGCCTAGAGGCAAGGCAGTTGCCTAGGACAAATATCAGAAGCCCAAAGAGGAATGGAAGAAACCTCAGGCTCGAACATAGAGAGGTGGAACCTCACAGCGAGGGAAACAATATGATGAACATAGAGGACAACATACTGAGCAGAGAGAAGACTATGCTGACAATAATACTTTTCCTCGTACTAGAGGTAGAGGAAGAGGAAGAGGTGGAGTAATCACATGCTTCACATGTGGAAATAATGGGCACAAGTCTTACGAGTGTCCAGATAAAAAGAAGGAGATTGGAGAATCTCACATCACTGAGGCGCAGAGGCGGGATGTTGAGGCAGAAGACGCTGAAGGCGGAAGATCGTTGATGATGCAGAAAGTCCTTTTGACACCTGAGAAAGAGGTGGAGAGTTCAGTCCAAAGGACCAGACTTTTTAGGACTGCTTGCAAGACCAAGGATAGGGTATGCAAGGTCATTGTAGACAGTGGTAGCACGGATAATCTCGTATCTACGGATATGGTAGAGAAACTGGAGCTGGAGACGACTGATCATCCAAGCCCGTACAGAATTTCGTGGCTACAGAAAGGACACCAGGTAACTATCACTAAACAATGTTTAGTTGAATTCAAAATAGGTGGGTATAATGATAAGATATTATGTGATGTCATTCCTATGGATGTTTGTCATCTATTGCTGGGTAGACCATGGCAATATGACAGGAATG